>CM060257.1:41302718-41427718 GCA_030684275.1 Acipenser oxyrinchus oxyrinchus
GTTCACGGGCGGAGCTATGCCACCTGGTAGTGTTTATTGACAGAGTTAGTGAACATATACACAAGGAGAGAGGGCTCCGCCTCTTCAAGGCCCAACATTTACTTGATCGATAGACACGATAAACAGGAGGGGGGCCACCGCCTTTGAGGTGACCCGACATACGAGAGGGGCACCGCCTCCGAGGTTACCCGACATACTAAGAGGCTCGCGAACCGAAAGAAAACATAAAGTTAGTATCTGTTAAAACATGGAATGCGTGGTGTTCCGCCTCTTCAAGCCCAACATAATAGAAGGGGGTTCCGTGGCTGAGGAGACCCGACAAACAGGAGAGGGGCCACCGCCTTTGAGGAGACCCGACAAACATGAGGGATGCCACCGCTTGGGGACCCTCGCATAGAGGCATCAGACCTGAAAGAAGAATCCCAAAAGAAACATACATGCAGATGGAAGGGTTTGGCCGGGGTCCCTCTGACTCATGGAGAACCCTCCTCTATGAGGTAAATGAAGCGGAGCTTAACAAAGGGTTGGAGAAAGTGGAATCACTAACCCCCAGAGGAGACCGATGCAAAGGCGGTTGAGATGCTAGAGGAGGAGGAGGGAGGAGGAGGAAACGAAAAACACAAGACAGATAGGTAGAGGTGACTAATGTTTAAATAAGGTAGATTTAATTGATGACAGCAGATGATAGGTTGTTGGTGCCTAGCTCCTCCCCTGAACCCCACCTATAGGTTAACATTTCACGGGCGGAGCTATGCCACCTGGTAGTGTTTATTGACAGAGTTAGTGAACATATACACAAGGAGAGAGGGCTCCGCCTCTTCAAGGCCCAACATTTACTTGATCGATAGACACGATAAACAGGAGGGGGGCCACCGCCTTTGAGGTGACCCGACATACGAGAGGGGCACCGTCTCCGAGGTTACCCGACATACTAAGAGGCTCGCGAACCGAAAGAAAACATAAAGTTAGTATCTGTTAAAACATGGAATGCGTGGTGTTCCGCCTCTTCAAGCCCAACATAATAGAAGGGGGTTCCGTGGCTGAGGAGACCCGACAAACAGGAGAGGGGCCACCGCCTTTGAGGAGACCCGACAAACATGAGGGATGCCACCGCTTGGGGACCCTCGCATAGAGGCATCAGACCTGAAAGAAGAATCCCAAAAGAAACATACATGCAGATGGAAGGGTTTGGCCGGGGTCCCTCTGACTCATGGAGAACCCTCCTCTATGAGGTAAATGAAGCGGAGCTTAACAAAGGGTTGGAGAAAGTGGAATCACTAACCCCCAAAAGATGGACCCCGCTCCTCGCTGACGCAACGTGAAGAAGAAAAAGAGAGAACCGCCAATGCATAAGAAAAGAGAAAAGAGAAAACATTTAGACGAAAGAAAACAAACACTTAACGTGACAAAGGGGTTAGTAGACTGTACCCTAATGACTATGTGAAGACCCTCTGCACAGTGGAAAGAAAAACCCCTTCTTTTAATTTAATTTCTTAGGGGAAATCTTTGGAGGCCCAGGCAGAAAGGTCGTCCCCACTCCGACATACTAGCAATGGACTGATGTGCGGAGGATATTTCAGATGATGAAGAACTAATATAAGTTTCAACTGCTGATGAAGTCCAGCGCCCATATTTTTAATTAAATGCTGGTTAATGTTGGCTTTTGCAGCTGAAGTAGCTGCCCCTATTCTAAATGAATGAGGAGTGTAGAATTGCGAAGGAAGACCTGCTCTGGACACCACGGTGGAAAGGTGTGTTGAAAACCAATGCCTTGATACAATGGACCGCTTGAATTGATAAACAAAGGGTCGGAGGATGAAATGGCCTTATGCTCTGCAATGTACTTCAACATGGACGTGAAGGGACACAGAGGAGAGTTGATCTTAGAAAGCTGAATACATTGTCCTTGCCGCAGTTGATCTGTTTTTGAAATGCTAAGAAATAAGATGAAATGAGAATCTGGGATGAGCTTGAGGTCACTGCAGCGGATACCGAGGGTAGGAAAGCTGGCAATGGAAGGAACTGTATATTCAGAACATCTCAAAACCCAAAAATGCAGATAGACATATGACTTCCATAGTTAAGTCATCAAATGGAGAAAAACAGCCATGGCGGAGAATTGAAATCAAGTTACTGAGAATGTCTATAGAAATAGGCAGGCGAGCAGAAGAAGGAGCCGGAGAGCACTTGGAAATTCCTCGTAAAAGGAGACGAACCTCTGGAATTGATAATAGAGTTGGGGAATTGATGGACATCAAGCGAAATTGATGCTGAATTCCTGACAAATATAGTCTGATTGTAGCTGGTGCCAGATGTAGAGAGTCCTTTGCATGCACTATGAACGCCATGATCCAGTCCTGGTTGAATGGAGTAGGATTAATCCTGCTTTGTAAACAGAAAGTTACATAACATGCCCAACCTGTAGAGTACGAGGATCTGGTAGATGGGGCAAGTGCTGATGCCATGTAATCTTGAGCTGAAATAAGAAGTTTATTAATAGTTGGATTTAGTTGAAAATCAGCTGATTGAACTGTGGCGTTGCTGCTGGATATTGCAGAGCTGTAGGCAGTAAACTGTGGAATTTGGAAATCTGTAAACGAGAAAGAGCATCAGCTGCATTATTAAAAATGCCCGGTAGGTGGCGAGCTTGTATTAAGAAATTATTAGAGACTGAAATCCATACTAGCCGACGCAGCAATTGCATTATAAGAGGGAAGAGGAACGACCTTTATTTATAATATGCACTGTAGTTGAATTATCACAGTAAAATAGTATTGATTTCTTAGACCAGAGATGACCCCATAGCTGGGCAGCTGCTACTATTGGGTATATCTCTAGCAGAGCTGTGGATTTTAGATGAGGAGATATGTTCTCGATTTCCTCAGGCCATGTACTGCAAAACCATTGATTGTTAAATAGACCTCCGAATCCCAGAGATGAGGCATCAGTAAATAAAGCCATATCGTGTGGAGCTGACATGAAATCATCATAAAACATAGAGAGACCGCTCCAGTGCTGAATAAGCGCAGACCACATTTTAATGTCTTTCCTAGCTTCTGAAGAGATATTTATATAGGAGTTCAGATTTTTGCTGTTGATGCCAGCGCTAGCAGTCGAGATATAAACGTCCTCCCCTGTGGAATGATACGTATTGCGAAGTTAAAGTAACCCAGCAATGAAAGCAGTGCTCGTTTTTAATTGTTTTACTGATCTGAAATTCCTGAATGAGATAACGAATATGGTTAAGTTTAGACTCAGGCAGGCTGGCTTCAAACTTTTCTGTATCTAGAATGATTCCAAGGAATTCCAAAGAATGAAGGGGACCGATTGATTTCTCTTCTGAAAGCGGAACGCCAACTTCAGAAAATAAGCTTTTAAGATTGGAAATCGCTTCTGCTGGTGCATCTGAAGGAGGAGAAATTACTAAAAAATCGTCCAGCAAGTGGAGCAAGAATGGGACATGATAGACATTAAGAAGAATCCAGCATAATGCTTCCGACAGGGTATCAAATATCTTCGGGCTACTGCGGCAGCCGAAAGTCAATTGGGTGGCAAAATAAAACTTTCCTTCCCAGCATATACCAAACAGGTGACGGAGAGAAGGATGGATTGGCATTACTTTAAATGCGCCTGATATATCCGCTTTTGCTAACCAGGAACCACGACCTGCTAATTTAATTGAATGTATTGCATCTGCAATAGTGATGTAATGCAGGGAAAATTGATCTTGGGGAATTAATGAGTTAATGCTGCTGGTGCTTGACCCCGTGGTGCTGATAAATCAATAATGAGACGCTTTTTTCCTGACATTTTCCTCGTGGCAATGCCGATAGGATTAATTCTATATATTGGAAAAGGAGGAGCTAGAAATGGACCGACTATAAATCCTTTTTTTAATTTCTTTCTCGATGAGAGACTGCACTGATTGTGGATCTTGAGTCGCTGAATAAAGATTTTTGCTTTTGAACGAGGAAGAAGGAATTTGAGTAAGACCGGTTGAAAACCATTTTTTAATCCGTCTATCAGGTAATTAATTAAGTTACTGTCAGGATGATTCTGTAATTTACTTGATAACGCCGGGATGTTTATAGGAGTAAAGACTGTGAGCATCGGGGAAAGTCACTTGCGTTTTAAAGGGCAGATTGAATTAGAGTGAGCGTCTCCGCAATTGCTGCACATGTGTATAAAATTGCATTGCCTATTCGAACAGAAGCCAGTATTGAAATTGTTGCAGATTTGTCTTCCTCCTGAAAATCTAATACTGCTCCGTATTTGTCTTTCCTTGTAGACTGATCGAGGGAGCTGAAGAATGTATAGGATTAGGTACTGAAGATCTGTATGAATTAGCGGCTAAACTGGGTGCTTTAGAAGTTGATGCAATTGCGGCTTTAGGGCAGAGGGATGTTGTGTGAGCTGTTGAAGCGCAGATCCCACATGCTAGCTCTCAGACCACCAAAAATTCTATTAAATAGATCTGTGTCCGGTTTAGCCCAATTGATGATGTGATTATCTGCTGCCAAAATCGCTGCTGCTTTTGCAGAGAATGATTTATGATACTCAAAAACATAGTCCCCCAGTATTCTGACAGACAGCTCCACGATATAGTATTCGTAGGAGTCCAATTCAGCTCTGCGGTTAGGATATACCGAGCATAGCACATCTCTGAATATGGAGAACGCAAGGACAAATTCCCCTAATGTAAGATTTTTAATCAGTCTGGGATCTCTGGATTTTAGAGTTACTGCCAAATCTCCACAATCCACTACTCTATGATCCAAGAATTCGAAGTCGCCATCAATAGAGAAACAAGATTAATGTCCTTACCTTCGAGAATGTTACGCCTGATTCGTGGAGATATAGTGTGACGCCTAGCTGCAGTTGGAGAGGAGGATCCGTATGTAGATGCAGTAGCGAGGTTGAATTGTGGAGGATCTGCTTCGCTGGCTGAAATTGGGGCTGGACCAGAAGAAGCTGTAGGTGGCGCTGCAGTGTTTGATGCTGGAATTAATGACAGCGCTGAAGATTGTTTTCCTGTTCCATAATAGACACCCTTTTATTTAGATCCGATAGTTGAGAACTGACCAAGATAGAGTATCGGAAAATGGCTGCATAAATGATTTTATCTCTCTAAATATTTGCGAATGTTGGATTTCAATGGCTGGCTGCTGATTAGCGGTGCTAGTTGTGGGGGTGGTTAGATCCGAATAGACTGCCTGCTGTCTGTTTTAGGATGCTGAATGGCTGGGCGCTGCTGATTATGTTTTTCGGAGGAAAACTGGTTCTGCTGATACTGAATTGCAATAGAGAATGAAAAGAGACTCTCTATCACTCCCTGCCGGAATCGCATTACCGCTTTTAAGGAGGGTTTTATCAATTTATTCATGGGCCAGTCCTTCCAAAACAATCGATCCGAGGGCGCCCTGAGGCCGAAGTCGCTTGGATCGGCGCAGATTCGATGTTTGGGTGGCAGGAACGGTAGGCAATATTTGAACTGGAACCTGATCGGGAGCCTGATCAGATGTAACTGAAATGCCAGAAGGGGAGAAAAACGGAGACTGGATGGGCCCTGGATTGAAGCTGGAGAAGAATGATCTGGTAATGACAGAAAATCCTGGGAATCCTCTGAATCTGATGACAACTGCTGTAAGTACTCCATTGTTGAAGTATACAAAAGTTGATGGGTCTTGAAATCGCTTAGGTTTTTGCCAAAACGAAAAACACAAGACAGATAGGTAGAGGTGACTAATGTTTAAATAAGGTAGATTTAATTGATGACAGCAGATGATAGGTTGTTGGTGCCTAGCTCCTCCCCCTGAACCCCACCTATAGGTTAACATTTAGTGAGGGGACCGAAATCGCAGGTGCACACCCTAGGTGTTATTTTATAGCCCCCTTTTTCGGGGAGTCTTTTCCTAAACAAAGCCAGTGCTTAGAAGAGTAGAATGAGAAAAAGACACTTAATTATGACGAGCATAAGAACATTAGTTTACAGCACAAATATTTTAGAAGTTGTTTACATTTGGAGAAAACCTAGAAGAAGAAAAAAACATTAGACAAAACCACAACACAAATATTATGTTTTTGTGTTGTGGTTGCTTAGCAGTTTTTTGCAGGGAGTTTTTTTTGCTTTGGAAATTAAAGGCAGTGTTTATTTAGATAGAATACCATTTGAGCTCTGGTACAGCTATGGTTGTCTTCAAAACAAATAACATTATAAACTTTTTTTTAAAATATATAAAAAAAATTTCCCAGTCCCAAACTGTTAAAGTTAGACTGTGGTGAGTTCTGTAAAGCTCAGTGGCCAATGCAGAACAATGGCTAATGCCAAATTACAGTCACACTTGGTAGTATTACTGACACTGACAATGAATGTTCTGTCTGAAGAATTGCAATTGGCCACAATCATTGATTGCTTGGGCATAACCTCCTCAATCCCTATATTCATTTTCATGGGATTTTCTTTATTGAATCACAAATGCATATTGCCTTTTCTCATCCTGGGATCTTGTTTTTGTGATACCTCTCCTTTTTATTGATATGGAGACTGAGAGGGGCAATACGTGGTTAATCTACACAGTATATGATCACTTTGATGTGGTAGTCTAGATCAATATGTTTAAAAATATATATTTTCAGGAAATGTTGTTTTAAAGGTCTAACCGCATACTGAGCGAACCACAAATACACTGCATGCTTGAGGTTGTGCTTTCTCCAAAGGAAATACAGGACTCTGTGAGACAGTATAGCAATAGTTTGTTCTTAAAACTTCCATCAAGTCTAATGAGGGCCAAGCAATGAAGCAGCCTCTGACCCAGATGGTTTCTGTCAATTTGTTGTAAGTCTTACATGATTTTAGCAGCTGGATACATAAAAACATATGCAACAAAAAACTTTTAATGTGTCTTTTTCCTTAATCACTTTTTTTTCTGTATTTTGTTTCCTGATATTGTAGATGAAATGCATACAGCCATGGTCAAAATATTTGCATTCGAAATGTCACATTTTTGTCAGTTTTTCACTAAGTATATGAAAAAAAACGGTATGTAATTCAATATGTTAATTTAACATTATTCAGCAGGTTTCATTCAAATTTACAAAACAAAATTAGTTAATTCTATAGGATTATGCAAAACTTATGGCCATAGCTGTAACTTCTTTATATTTGTATGAGCATCATATAATAAATAAACCATAATAAAAGTTATCTAGAATCTGTAATAAAGGGGTGTCATTACTGTTACTCTTCCATTTGTTTTTTTATTAAACGTTATTTGACGTTGGAGGTTTTGTTTTAAGTCGTGACACATTCAGTCAAATGATTGGTGAATGTCTGAAACACCGGTTTCAAGTCTTCTAGGCATCACTGTGTATCTGTCAGTTGAAATATCAATATTAAAATCTCTAAACCAGTGAATACTGCATAATGATTACGATTGTGAACATGTGTTCATTTAGATTTAAAGCTAGTGTTTCTCTTGGTTGCTTTAAGTGCAGAAGTAATAGTTGGCAATTAAATGCATAGACTTGCCAGAAGGGGGCACAACTTTTGCAAATTGAAGTACTGCAGTGTAAGAACCTAGAATGGCAAAACATGTAAATGCATTTTGAATCTCTGGTTGTAATTAGAACGGTATGATTCAACTTTAGCTTAGCAGCATGCATCCAGAATAACAGTTAACAGCTGCGGGAAAGTAGAAACTTTCTATGTTCCAGTTTTCAACAGTTGCACAGATCACATGCTAACAGATCATCTGATACCCACCCCTAGGTTAAAAAATATGTACAGTAATGCAGCTTTAAGGACCACATATTTCTCTGTTTTATGTGACATTCAGTAACATTTTCAGAAACTAGAAGACACCCTCTGAGTACTTTAGCAAAAATGTAAAAAAATTGTGTTTTATTACCCCTTTGTTTTGACCACACACATAGCTCACCTCACTGTAGAACAGAGATCTAACATCTCTAACATTATCAGTAACAGACACTGTATTGTATGAGTGACACCGCCACCCACGCCTTATAATTGGAATTTTTTTTTTTGTGGGCAAAATTCTCAGAAGGTTGTTATGCCAAAAGTCGTTGTAATGCTGCTAGAATCCAGAGGCTTATTTGTTTTTGTTAATGATAAACAGAACCACCGTTCATGTTGCCTACCAGTACCTTACAATATCAAGCCCTGACAGTTTTCACTTCCATCTTTGAACATGGACAAACACAGACACCTTGCGGCATTTGAGTATGATCATTCCTTTAGAAATGGATAATTAGACACGCCCGCAATTTAAGTATTCAAAAAGCTCATAATTAAGCTAACAGAATTCACCAAACCATTGTCCTCCTGTTCTGTGTATGTCATCACACGTTACCTGAAGAAGTTGTTATTGTTGCATATTTTAGATTTTTACAGTCTGTAGGTCAAATACCATAATAACTACAAGCTCTGTGCCTCCATTATGAGAAATAACTTGTTCTGATTGTTCTTGGATTAAGTTTAATACCTTTTTGTATTTGAAACCTTTCACAAAAAACAGTACTGAAACAGTTCTAGACACAAGAAATACATATATAACAGGCAGTGTATTAAGTAAAAAAAAAACCCTACAATTTTAAAAGTGCAGTTCTTAAGCGTTCTCCAGCTTCAGCTGTCTCACTCAAGCATGAAAACCCCCTTAGTCATTTACTGGTGTTTTTCACAGTTCCGGTATTCCTGTCTATTTCTGGGAAGCTTAGGCAGCCCTGGGGTTATAAACAAGCCTCCTGCTAGTAAAACACTGTAAACAAGAGCAGATTTATGGATTGGAGGGATTGCAGTTGACCATTTTTCATTAGTGTATATACAGTAGCCAGTAAAAAGATATATGATTATTACATACAATAGATTAGGGGATGCATGGGCGCAGTGAAATACATGACAGTAAATGTAAAAACACATGTGTACTAGCTACACATATTATAGTAGCTTAGCTTAGCTTGCAGCCCCTGCCTGTCTCAAGTCCCCAAGTCCCAGGATTTATGATGACAGTACTCTATTAGTTGCAGTTTTTGTTTTTTGTTGTGAGAGCATTACGAAAGTGTAAAACTGAATGAGTTTACTCACTACATTAACTGCTAACAGTCTACTCCGAACTGGAGTAAACTCTGAATGTGAAATCAATTGAAAATGCAGATAACAGTGTAACTGACACTCCCACACCATACAGGTGGTTCACTGATGATAATTGTTCCCTAGAGTGATTCATGTTTTTTTACAATTCAATTTCTGCTCCCATTTTGGAAACTGCTATGCCCAGGCTCTGTCACTCCTTTTCCTTCCTGTTAAATTAATAACACATTAATACACATGTATATGTATATAGTAAAGCTATTTTTAATAGTGTTATCAGTATCAAAACAGTAAACAATTGTTTGTTTTTCAATTTATTCTAACTTGATAAAGATTTTTTTTTAAAAACTTATTTTATGGTGGTTTGAGATTCTTGTATGGTGGTTTGGGTTATTGAATAAATGGCATCATTTTGAGTAAAATGTAAGTTTTATATGTAAATTACAAGGATACATTTTGTAGTTTAATTGTTTGATTGTGTTTAAATGTAACTGAACTCTGTCCAACCTGTCTGGCCTCACTTTCACAGGGCTCCATGCTGTGCTTTGCACTCCCTTCCCCTTTCCACCTTCTAACAAGCGCTTGTCTCCCCTTTATATACAGCCGGAGTGGATGATTGATTAGGCTTTAGGATTCAGGACTAGGATTAGGACTGATTTTCTACCACCTAAATTGACCTGTCCAATCAGTGCCGAATCACCCCTTTGATTGTTACGTTCTAATCTTAAAGAAACTATGAACAATTGGTGATACAGGGCAAATGAACCCTATATCTGCTGAATGTAAATACAAATAAAAACTATATACAACATTGTATTATTTACACATAAGTCTCATATCTGTATTGTTTAGATGCCAAGTGGTCCTCTGTGTAGGGTGGGTGCCCTGTCACAGAGGTACAAACACATTCTCTTTCGATAGTAGCCAGTTGTGCTTATGAATCAGTTAAAGAAAAATAAAACCAATAATAATTCTCTGCCATGTACATCCATTCATTATATTGGTTTCAAATGTGCAGTTTTGAAAGTAACACATATTTTAGCAAACATGTATTTTCTTTTCACAATCATGGTATCTAGTACTACTCAAGGTTAAAGAAATATCTGTTTACAAGCTATGCTTTTAGACTGTTTTGCACTTCCTGGGTCATTTCACCTGGAGGGTGAAACTGTCCCCACCCCTTCATTGGCTTCCCTATTGACGTACTGAGCTCTCTGTAACCTAAAATAGTACCACATATATATATATATATATATATATATATATATATATATATATATATATATATATATATATATATATATATATATATATAGTACTGTGCAAAAGTTTTAGGCAGGTGTGAAAAAATGCTGTAAAGTAAGAATGCTTTCAAAAATAGACATGTTAATAGATTATATTTATCAACTAACTAAATGCAAAGTGAATGAACAGAAGAAAAATCTAAATCAAATCCATATTTGGTGTGACCACCCTTTGCCTTCAAAACAGCATCAAGCATCAATTCTTCTAGGTACACTTGCACACAGTTTTTGAAGGAACTCGGCAGGTAGGTTGGCCCAAACATCTTGGAGAACTAACCACAGTTCTTCTGTGGATTTAGGCAGCCTCAGTTGCTTTTCTCTCTTCATGTAATCCCAGACAGACTCGATGATGTAGAGATCAGGGCTCTGTGGGGCCATACCATCACTTCCAGGACTCCTTGTTCATCTTTACGCTGAAGATAGTTCTTAATGACTTTCGCTGTATGTTTGGGGTCGTTGTCATGCTGCAGAATAAAAATTGGGGCCAATCAGATGCCTCCCTGATGGTATTGCATGATGGATAAGTATCTGCCTGTACTTCTCAGCATTGAGGAGACCTTTAATTCTGATCAAATCCCCAACTCCATTTGCAGAAATGCAGCCCCAAACTTGCAAGTAACCTCCACCATGCTTCACTGTTGCCTGCAGACACTCATTCGTGTACACTCTCCAGCCCTTCAGCTTAACAAACTGCCTTCTGCTACAGCCAAATATTTCAAATTTTGACTCATCAGTCCAGAGCACCTGCTGCCATTTTTCTGCACCCCAGTTCCTGTGTTTTCGTGCATAGTTGAGTCGCTTGGCCTTGTTTCCACGCCGGAGGTATGGCTTTTTGGCCGCAAGTCTTCCATGAAGGCCACTTCTGACCAGACTTCTCCGGACAGTAGATGGGTGTACCAGGGTCCCACTGTTTTCTGCCAGTTCTGAGCTGATGGCACTGCTGGACATCTTCAGATTGCGAAGGGAAGTAAGTATGATGTGTCTTTCATCTGCTGCAGTAAGTTTCCTTGGCCGACCACTGCGCCTGCGGTCCTCAACGTTGCCCGTTTCTTTGTGCTTCTTCAAAAGAGCTTGGACACCACATCTGGAAACCCCTGTCTGCCTTGAAATTTCTGCCTGGGAGAGACCTTGCTGATGCAATGTAACTACCTTGTGTCTTGTTGCTGTGCTCAGTCTTGCCATGGTGTATGACTTTTGACAGTAAACTGTCTTCAGCAACCTCACTTTGTTAGCTGCATTTGGCTGTTCCTCACCCAGTTTTATTCCTCCTACACAGCTGTTTCTGTTTCAGTTAATGATTGTGTTTCAACCTACATATTGAATTGATGATCATTAGCACGTGTTTGGTATAATTGTTTAATCATACACCTGACTATATGCCTACAAAATCCCTGACTTTGTGCAAGTGTACCTAGAAGAATTGATGCTGTTTTGAAGGCAAAGGGTTGTCACACCAAATATGGATTTGATTTAGATTTTTCTTCTGTTCACTCACTTTGCATTTAGTTAATTGATAAATATAATCTATTAACATGTCTATTTTTGAAAGCATTCTTACTTTACAGCATTTTTTCACACCTGCCTAAAACTTTTGCACAGTACTGTATATATATATATATATATATATATATAGTAAAGCTGATCATATTGGAAAAACGATGTGGTATACTTTCTAAGAGAGACCCACAGTATCTGTATACAAAATATATCATCTTCTCTGTGACTTCAGACAATTGAACTTACCAAGGGCTGGGTTAATACCTGCTGGCTGGATTGGAACTATGTTTACTTCTGAAAGTATGTGTGATGCACATGTCTCCTTTAGAAAATTAAGTGTAGAGGTACCACCCATACATAACTTGAATAATTGTAATGTTTTCTTACTAGAGAGCATAGAGCATTGTCTAAAAATAAGCAATCAGGACTCCAGGCTGTCTTTCAGCTTTAGTGCTGGGAAATGCCCAATAATATGCAATTCACGGGCGGGAGCCAGGCTACCTGTAGTGATGTCGCCTGACTTCTCGGAGAGCCGCCCACCATTATGACCAAGTCCTCAGCAGGACGAGGTCCGTGTCATAGTGAGGTCACTGCCGCAGATTATGAGAGGGCTGCATCGTGATGCGGCTAACTCCAAGGCTGGGTGCCCGGCACCCTAAGGGACATAGTTAATAAAGATTGAAAGCATATTTCACGGGGTGGAGCTAGGCCACCTGCTGTAATGTTTAGGACATAATGTTAGTAACAAATAGAACATATAAAGAGAGAGACTCCGTCCTTCGAAGGCCCTATGCATATAATGGGGGGTTCCGTCATTGAGGAGACCCGACAAACAGGAGGGGGGTCACCATCTGTGAGACAACCTAACAAACAGGAGGGGGGCCACCGTCTCTGAGGTGACCCGACATACAAAGAGGCTTGCGAACCAGAAAGAAAACAAAGTTAATAGATGTTAGAACATATAGAGCGGGGTGTTCCACCCAACGCTATAGAAGGGGGGTTATGTCACTGAGGAGACCCGACAAACAGGAGAGGGGTCACCATCTTTGAGGAGACCTGACAAAAAAGAGGGGTTCCACTGCTTGGGGCCCTCACATAAATAGAGGCATCAGTACCTGAAAGAGAATCATGCATGCTAATGGAGGGGTTTGGCCGGGGGTCCCCTCTGACTCACGGAGAACCCTCCATTATAAGGTAAATAAGCGGCGCTTATCAAAGGGTTGGAAAAAGTGGAATCACTAACCCCCCAGAGGAGACCGATGCAAAGGCGGCTGAAATTCTAGAGGAGGAGGAGGGAGGAGGAGGAAACGAAAAAACGCAAGACAACTATGAGTAGGTGGCTAAGCATTAAATAGAGTAGATTTAATTGATGGAAGAAGATGATAAGGTGCAGGGGGCCTAGCTCCACCCCCCCAAACTATAGACTTCCAATGCTGGGACGGAGACTCACCCCCAGAGACCCAGAAATGAGAATATTGCCACGTGTTACGAAGGAAGAGCTCCTTCTGCGAGGTTAGCTAGAGTAAGCCTAGATCCTCGGATTGCAAGGGGAGCGATAGCGCATGAGATGCTAAGAGGTTGGGTTTGGCCGGGGGTCCCCTCTGACTCATGGAGAGAACCTCCCTCGGTAGGTAAAGGAAGCATAGCTTGCACAAAGGTCAGGGACGTGCGACTCACTAACCCCCCAGAAGGCGGTTGAGTTATAGAGGAGAAAGTGGGAAGAGGAGGAAATGAAAAAACACAAGACGAAGGTATAGGATGTGACTAATGGTTTAACTAGGCAATACATTTCATTGATGATAGGAGATAAAAGGATAGGGAGGAGCATAGCTCCCGCCCCCCGAACCACAAGGAGTGGGTTAACATAACAATAATGGGAATCGAGGAAGATGGTCTTCAACGTAAAGTGTGGTCTTCCCAGAAATCCCCACAAGCATATAGACCTGAGCAGTCCTAATTGGTCAGCTTGTCCATTCCTCTGTACTGTACTCTTCTTACAGATACAACACTCATTATATCTTGAATTGTACGGTGATCTTTTGTTTCAAATATTGGTTCTGTATTGCATTCAAAGGTTGTACTGTACCTGTGAGCTACCATACAAATAAATCAGGATGCAAAGTCAATAAGAATATAGGGAAAGGGGATCAAATGGAAAGCTTAGTCAAATGGACCACTTTAGATTAGTTAAATGAATAGATCAGCACATGCTTCAAGGAGCCTGAAGCACCTGCAGCAGTTTCAAGCTGTGTGCTACACATCGCCTTGAATTAGGAACAGTACCGTCTATATGTGTATCCTTTTAGCTCTCTCCTTTAGACATATTGGACTCATTTTGTTTGGCTTGTCAATATACATCAGAATGACTAATAAACCTCCTGTTAGTTTAAAATATCCCACAAAGCTACTGTATGAATCTAGAGGTCCAGGCTAACAAGTCTGTATGCTGCCACATCTCTCTCAACATTAATTATTTTCACTGAGTTTGTCAGTGGGCGTCCAGGTAAAAAAGAAACAGGACCCAGTAAAAGAGGTAATGCACATACAGGTTAATATTTCACCTCTGTGACAGCTTGTGCAAATAAACGATGCTCTTTATTACCGAGGTTAAGAAGCTGAGCTGGGAAACGCTACATTACTTTATCCAGTCTGTACATCTGTTTGTGTTTCCTTCAATACGCATATCATAACACATACTGTACAAAATGTATATATACAGTTTTTAAAAAAGCAAATATAAAATGTTTCATATTTTTCATATTTAAAGAAAACAACAACAATCCAAACAGAGGAAGTGCAGTATTGATTTTGAAGATGCTCAATATTTTGACACTGGGACCCTATTGTGAAGCAAGTGGAAATACATTTGAAATTGGAATAGTATTATTTTAACAAAATAAAATGAACAGTGCAATAGAATCATCTTTTAACTGCTGGATCATCAGTTTTTTTTCTAGTTTTATACTGTTTCAATTGTTTTGTTCCTGTCTCTGAAAAATGTGCCCATTGAGTTTTGAAGGATACTATTAGTATCATACTGTGGTGGTGGGGTGGTGGGGGCTGGGGTGGCTGTGCTGGCTATTGGAAGCATGCGTGCTCCTGCAGGGGGGAGTCTACGGCCCTGTTGGACCGGCCTGCCAATCATGGTGATGACACAGAGAGGTTGGGTGAGGGTGTGTTGCCTGGCTCTCTCTGGGTGGTAGGGAGGTGGGTCTTGGGGAGATGATCGGCCAGTAAAAGTAACGCTCTGTGATTCCCTATGTCTTGCCCGTGTAGGAGAGAAGCCAGGTAGAGGCTAGTTCGCAGAGCTGGAGTAAAAGCAGACACCCAGAGACCAGAAAAACAAAGTGTGGCTGGTTTGCTGACAACATCAGCAAAGGCCAGCAGTCTGGAGAGTGGTTAGGGCTCTAGACTCTTAACCGGAGGGTTGTGGGTTCAATCCCGAGCGGGGGACACAGCTGCTGTACCCTTGAGCAAGGTACTTTACCTAGATTGCTCCAGTAAAAAACCCAACTGTATAAATGGGTAATTGTATGTAAAAATAATGTGATATCTTGTAACAATTGTAAGTCGCCCTGGATAAGGGCGTCTGCTAAGAAACAAATAATAATAACATCGGGGCATGATTAAAAAGGAAAATGGCAAGACGGATAGTGGAGGAATACTTTTTTTAAAAAATATTATTTGCAGCACCTGTGCGTGCAACCCGGACTGTGTTCATCCCTACCATTGTTGGTAACACCCCCGTGAAGTGAACTACATAACCGTTGTCGGTATTTGAGTAACGGCACAAGCGCGCCCCCTGCTGGAACTAATAAAACAGTGCACCCCAGTGGTGTTTCAAATAACATTTCTGACCCCTGTGTCTAGTGAATTCCCCACACCCTCCCACACATATTAATATTCATAATTGCTGAAGGATATGTTTAAAAAAAAACTTCTATATACAGAAACATGCTGGCTTTCAGAAACAACTGCTTTAAAAACGACTCCCCTATAATCACTTTGTTTTGTTTTCTGTTTCTATGGCGGCATTGGGTGGTTTACAACTCTGGTTAGTGTCTGCCGGCAAGAGGAAGCAGCAGCTTTTCAATTGTCTGTTACAAAATCAGTTTGCTCAAGACACGATTGTAGACAGAGCTGGCTGACTGTTCTTCCTTATTAGAGACACCACGTACTGCATGACTGGACATTTCACATTTCAAATTTTTGATGCCCACCCCACATGGAAACTAATTACGTCATCACTGCAAGCATAAGATTATAATTATTTTTGTTCTGCATGCTTTCAAAAGCAGTTCAAACCAGTCAAAACAGCCACTGTATTTATATATTATACAATGAATGAAATGTTATATTTAATATTTACACAATCTACAGTATTTCCTACATGCCCTCAAAGATGTTTTTCAGGTTCCTCCTGTCAGTCTGGATTAGTGTCGTGAGCTGTTATGAACTCAGAGGAATGTATATTACATGTTCAAGTGTAGCATGTTAGGGAGCCATTTCACAGTGTGTTGATACAGAAATACAAGAGATCAATAAACCATTTATAGAAGTAGACCGTTAAGTATGAATTTTTAAGGAAATACTTTAAACATAAGTAGGTCACGGTTGCCATCTTTCACAAGGCAAGTGGATGCTATGACAATGTTGTTCATGCAAGGTACTGTTATGGCTGTATATTACAATAACTGCACACTGCATGTTATGTGTTGCTTAAACAACAGCCAACACATTCCAACAAAACCTTAGTAATGCACATCTATCACTAGCTTTCCCTTCCTTTGGTTTTCATTCTTAGTATACAAACTAAAGTGTAATTTCCTGAATAAATAGCTTCTGTTCACTTGCTAACATATCTCTCTTCTTTTGAGCCTTCTGGAATGGCAGTTTCTTTCTACAATAAACACAATGTTCCAATCAGATTCGTTGGGTTCTGAGTTGCTGGTTATCTTGATCGAGGTGAATATGTTTTAATGCTGGAAAAAAAATGGCTAACATGACGGAAGCTGTGTCTGAATCAGTCAGTATGCCAAGAAACTCACATCAAACTTGCAGTCCCGGGATTTTCTAAACGTTTAAGCCATTGATCTGACCAATAGCCTGGGTGCGTTCACGGAGATCATTCTTAAAAGGTCATTGGCTAAACTGGTCAGATTGTGCACAGAATCTGCACAGAAAGATCTCCGTGAACAAACCCCTTGTTTATTGTCGAGTGGAAACTAGTGGACTTACGCGCCTGACTTGAGTGGAAACGATTAGGGATCCCCACCCACCTTTGAATTTATATTTAGACGTGCTTCCTGGATCTGTGCTGACACATAGAGCAGTTTGTATACGGTAAGCAGTTGTGTTTTTTTCAGTAATTAACTAATAAACGTTACTTTAAGTGTAATGTAATACCAATAGCTTTTAACGATATAAATTGATATATATATATATATATATATATATATATATATATATATATATATATATATATATATATATATATATATATTTTTTTTAAAAAAGCTTTTTAAAAGGAAAAAAAAAACATCGTTGCGATTGCGTGTTCTTGTGTGGTATATATAGTATATGAATATTAACTCGTCACATAATATACACTATTTAAAAAAAAAAAAGGAGTAGTAGTTTGTGGTTGTGGGTTTAGCATTTGGGAGCGTACTCGGCTCTGCCTGGAAATGTTTGGCGATCATTTGGTGCATACAGCTTTTAATAATTTTACTGTCTTCAGCCAGGCTGCCATTTTGTTGAACCAGGTACTAGTAAATAAATAAGGCTGGGTAGCTTCGCTGTGCTTCAATTGCAGTAAGTAAGTTATTGATTACTATATTTCTACACGAAACATTAAACAGTCGCACAGAAAGACACAGCTTTTAGTTAGTTAATTAGTTTCAAACTTGCTGTAGTCCTATGCAACTGTTACTCAACTGTAGAGTATATTGGATTAATCATCGGCCTGGCGATCTCTCTTTAGAAAAAAAAGTACCTGCTATAGTTAAATCGAGAATGTCTTTAGCTTTGCAGGCCCGAGGAAGTAACACTTTGACAACAGATTGCAAGCAACTTTTTTTCTTAAACCACATAGCAAAATGACTATTTCTAACCATATTGCAATATAGATGTTATATATGTAAAAAATGTATTTGTTTTCTACTGTTAGCGTGCTTTGTATGTGTGGGTTGGGGGGTTGGTATTTGAGTCTGGCTAAAATTCAAATGTTTTTTTTTTTTTGGTGCTGCTGATAAAAAAGATCAGACTGTTTTGAATAGTGCTGTTTGAAGTGTGATACGTTATGCAAAAAATAGAGTTAACATGACTTTGTAACCTTCATATGTGACTGCTTTAAAGTTGTGCTGTTTTGACTGGAAAAACATACAGTGAATGTGGTACAGTGAAAGTGAAATGTTAAGTGCCTTATATGTTTTGCCTGTGACATTAGATTCTTCACTTTGGGCTTCTTGACTTTACATGCAGTACATTATTATCTTCAGTAATAATACAATAGTAACACGTGTTAACATTGTAAAGCTTTAAAATACCTAAAATACCTAATCCAGTGTTTTTTTTGACATATATACAGTACTGTGCAAAAGTTTTAGGCAGGTGTGAAAAAATGCTGTAAAGTAAGAATGCTTTCAAAAATAGACATGTTAATAGATTATATTTATCAATTAACTAAATGCAAAGTGAGTGAACAGAAGGAAAATCTAAATCAAATCCATATTTGGTGTGACCACCCTTTGCCTTCAAAACAGCATCAATTCTTCTAGGTACACTTGCGCAAAGTCAGGGATTTTGTAGGCATATAGTCAGGTGTATGATTAAACAATTATACCAAACAGGTGCTAATGATCATCAATTCAATATGTAGGTTGAAACACAATAATTAACTGAAACAGAAACAGCTGTGTAGGAGGAATAAAACTGGGTGAGGAACAGCCAAACTCAGCTAACAAGGTGAGGTTGCTGAAGACAGTTTACTGTCAAAAGTCATACACCATGGCAAGACTGAGCACAGCAACAAGACACAAGGTAGTTATACTACATCAGCAAGGTCTCTCCCAGGCAGAAATTTCAAGGCAGACAGGGGTTTCCAGATGTGCTGTCCAAGCTCTTTTGAAGAAGCACAAAGAAACGGGCAACGCGTTGAGGACCGTAGACGCAGTGGTCGGCCAAGGAAACTTACTGCAGCAGATGAAAGACACATCATGCTTACTTCCTTCAATCGGAAGATGTCCAGCAGTGCCATCAGCTCAGAACTGGCAGAAAACAGTGGGACCCTGGTACACCCATCTACTGTCCGGAGAAGTCTGGTCAGAAGTGGCCTTCATGGAAGACTGCGGCCAAAAAGCCATACCTCCGACGTGGAAACAAGGCTGGCGACTCAACTATGCACGAAAACACAGGAACTGGGGTGCAGAAAAATGGCAGCAGGTGCTCTGGACTGATGAGTCAAAATTTGAAATATTTGGCTGTAGCAGAAGGCAGTTTGTTCACCAAGGGCTGGAGAGCGATACGAATGAGTGTCTGCAGGCAACAGTGAAGCATGGTGGAGGTTCCTTGCAAGTTTGGGGCTGCATTTCTGCAAATGGAGTTGGGGATTTGGTCAGAATTAATGGTCTCCTCAATGCTGAGAAGTACAGGCAGATACTTATCCATCATGCAATACCATCAGGGAGGCATCTGATTGGCCCCAAATTTATTCTGCAGCATGACAACGACCCCAAACATATAGCGAAAGTCATTAAGAACTATCTTCAGCGTAAAGAAGAACAAGGAGTCCTGGAAGTGATGGTATGGCCCCACAGAGCCCTGATCTCAACATCATCGAGTCTGTCTGGGATTACATGAAGAGAGAGAAGCAACTGAGGCTGCCTAAATCCACAGAACTGTGGTTAGTTCTCCAAGATGTTTGGGCCAACCTACCTGCCGAGTTCCTTCAAAAACTGTGTGCAAGTGTACCTAGAAGAATTGATGCTTGATGCTGTTTTGAAGGCAAAGGGTGGTCACAACAAATATGGATTTGATTTCGATTTTTCTTCTGTTCACTCACTTTGCATTTAGTTAATTGATAAATATAATCTATTAACATGTCTATTTTTGAAAGCTTTCTTACTTTACAGCATTTTTTCACACCTGCCTAAAACTTTTGCACAGTACTGTATATATATATATATATATATATATATATATATATATATATATATATATACACACAGTACCAGTCAAAAGTTTGAGTACGCCTGCTTGAAACCTGGTTTTTCATGATTAACTATGCTTTTAACTGTATAAACTTGTCTATACACACTTAATATTTCATTATATGATACGTATACTTATATATGCTGATAATCATAAGTGAATTGCATTCAAAAAATTTATTTTTAAATGAAAATGTAAATCTTGTCAATTTCAATGAAATGGTCACCCAAAGCAAGGGGATTTCAGTCTGAAGCCCAAGTCAGTTAAAAGTCTGAAATGTGTATGACACGGTGTTAGAACACTGGCCTAAGTATAAACATGTCTTTGTTAGATGTTCTCCGTGTTAACTAGCATGTTACCTAATTAACCTTTTGTCACCAATTATTGTTAACAGGTGAGGGTCCATGATTACTATAAATATAGGTAGCATAGGCACAAGTTTGTCATTCCTGAATGTAAGGGAGCAGAAGATGGCAAAAATACGCTCAGTTAAGCAAAGAAAAGACAGTCTGTAATTACTTTAAGAAATGAAGGTCAATCTTTAAGACAAATCGCAAGAACTTTGCAAGTGTCTGTAACTGCTGTGGCCAAGACCATCAAACGATTTGAAGAAACTGGCACTCATGAGGACCGAAACCTAGTTTCCAGCAAGTGTACTCAAACTTTTGACTGGTACTGTGTGTGAATATATATATATATATATATATATATATATATATATATATATATATATATATATATATATATATATATATATATATATATATATATATATATATATATATATATATATAATCACATTTTATACCAACTTTGCACACCTATATTTGGCAATATTTGACCATTCTTCTTTACAAAACTGTTCAAGTTCTGTCAAGTTCCTTGAGGAGCGTTGATGGACAGCAATCTTCAAGGCATGCCACAAATATTCGATTGGATTTAGGTCAGGGTTCTGACTGGGCCACTCAAGGACATTTACCTTTTTGTTCCTTAGCCACTCCAGTGTAGTTTTGGCTGTGTGCTTTGGGTCATTATCATGCTGAAAGATGAACTTCCGTCCCAGTTTCAGCTTTCTTGCAGAGGGCAGCAGATTTTCCTCAAGGACTTCTCTGTACTTTGCTCCATTCATTTTCCCTTCTATCCTGACATGTGCCCCAGTCCCTGCTGATGAGAAACATCCCCATAACATGATGCTGCCACCACCATGCTTCACAGTAGGGATGGTGTTCTTTGGGTGATGTGCTGTGTTGGGTTTGCGCCAAACATAACGATTTGCATTTAGGCCAAAATGTTCAATTTTAGTTTTGTCAGACCACAAAACTTTTTGCCACATGGCTACAGAATCTCTTGAGAGTTTTTTTTGCATACTTTAAACAGGATTCAAGGTGGGCTTTCTTGAGTAATGGCTTCCTTCTTGCCACCCTACCATACAGACCAGATTTGTGGAGTGCTTGGGATATTGTTGTCACATGCTCACTTTGACCAGTCTTGGCCATAAAAGTCTGTAGCTCTTGTAAGTTGTCATTGGCCACTTGGTAGCCTCTCTGATCAGTCTCCTTCATGCTCGGTCATCCAGTTTGGAGGGACGGCCTGATCTAGGAAGGGTCTTGGTGGTGCCATACACCTTCCACTTCTTAATAATCATCTTGAGCGTGCTCCAAGGAATATTCAAGGCCTTTGATATTTTTTATACCCATCCCCTGATCTGTGCCTTTCAACAACTTTGTCCCCCGGAGTTCTTTTGAAAGCACCTTGGTGCTCATGGTTGAGTCTTTGCTTTGAAATGCACTACCCAGCAGAGGGAACCCAAGGAACTGCTGAATTTATCTTGAAATCATGTGAATCACTACAATTTAACACATGTGGAGGCCACTTAACTTGATGTGTGATTTTGAAGGCGATTGGTTACAACTGAGCTAATTTAGGATTGCTATTACAAGGGGGGTGGACACTTATCCAACCAAGCTATTTAAGTTTTTATTTTTAATTAAATTCCTTCAAATTTCTAAAATATCTATTTCGCTTGGAAGTTGTGGGGTAGGATGTGTAGTGTGTGTGTGTGTGTGTGTGTGTAATATATATATATATATATATATATATATATATATATATATATATATATATATATATATATATATATATATATATATATATAAAATAAATAAAAATATATCAATCACTCCTGATATCAATAGATAATCAACATACTGCAGGCAAAATATATTTTAATATATGCCCTGCTTGACTTGTGTACAATATTGTTACATGATGAATTTGGGCATATTACAAACAAGAAGGCAAATCAGCTTTTTCTAGACCATTTTGGAGAGCAAGCACCACTTTCATTGAGAATAGAGTGATGTTTAACACTAAACTACAGGGTCTGGGTTATGTAAATAGTATTAGACATTGATTCAATTATAATGTCAGGTTGTTGTTTTTTAAACTGTGTTTTATTCCTGAAACACACTTTTAAATAATTCATGAGCTAAAGGTGTGTAAATAGAACATTTTTGAGAAAATACGTACTTCTCTGTAAACAGGGGAGTTCCGGATTCCTAACCTTTCATTGACTTTAGAGAAGTGTGAATGTTACTTATGGGGTCAGGATATGAAGGGAAATCTCTGTTATTGTAATTTGACACCATGTAGCAACACCATTCTTCAGAGCTGGAAGAACTAAAAAGTATAACATACCAGTGCAATACTTTTTAAATCCTAAACTAAAGTTAAACAAAAAAAATACTGTACATGTTCTTCTTTATGTAATATAAGGGTAAATAGTGTTTTAGTCTGTTAAATATGCATTTTACAGGCTTACAAAAGATTTACAACCAAGGACTCCTAATACAGTTTAAATCTAAACCCATGATGGATAATTTTTTTCTTCTCAATCTTGTCAGTGTGATTTCTCTTTTTTTTAATGCTTTTATTGTTTTAGGAAGCACAGTAACCAAAATGTCGGGTTCCTCTTTATTGCACACTGTTTACATTTGATTATAACCCCTTGCATTACTGACTAAAAGAACCAGCATTGTTTGAGCATAGAAGGAGGGTATTTGATCTTTTTACCACAAAATTACTGCTTTTGAAAACCAATAAGTCAAATTAATAAACTTAAATAGGTGCAAAAGGCCCCAAAAATAAAATCATAAACCCGTCTTTATGGTCATGCGCACAAATAGATAAAAATTTATTGTGGCTTTTCCAGAACATTCCAGTCAAGGATTTTGTTCAGACATATCTTTCATTCATTGTTTGATTGATGCTAGGACAGGTCAATTAAATTATCAAGGAGTTGAGTGTATAACGGTCCTAAGGTTTGAAACCCTTGTAATCAAGATTTAACAAATATACCTTTTTTTCCACACCCCCACAAGAAAAAAAGAAAAAAAAACAACATAGCATTTTGTATTAGGATTGATTGCAAATATGCTGTGGCATTATATTATGTTTGTCTGTTACAGATCTAAGCAATGAGTTATCCAGGCTACCCTCCTCAGGCAGGCGGCTACCCTCCTCAGGCAGGCGGCTACCCTCCTCAGGCAGGCGGCTACCCTCCTCAGGCAGGCGGCTACCCTCCTCAGGCAGGCGGCTACCCTCCTCAGGCAGGCGGCTACCCACCTGCAGCAGGAGGCTACCCTCCCCAGTCTGGAGGCTACCCTCCGCAAGGTGGCGGATACCCTCCCCAAGGTGGCGGATGCCCTCCTCAATCAGGTGGATTTCCACCAATGCCAGGTAGGGTTAACAGACTGAAATGTTCTTCTACGTTAGTAATTAATTTCTAAACAACTGAAAGAGAGATGGATTGTGATGTGTATATTCAGCTACGGTATTCCTATTAAAATTGTTGTAATTCCAGTATTTAACTAAAATTTGGTCTGAAAGATCCTTTTAAAAAGTATTGCAAAATAAAATTGAGGGGTTTAGCTAAAATCTGTGCTGAGACAATTGTTGTTGAACTTGTGTGTGTATGTGTGTGTGTGTGTGTGTGTGTGTGTGTATATATATATATATATATATATATATATATATATATATATACCTCAGAAACATGCTAACAGAAAACAAACCACTTTAGAGCTGTAACTGATTTTCTCCTTCATTCTTCTTGTTGAGGTGGTAATTCGCCATGGGGTGGTGCCGCTGTTGGACTGGATAACTTATCAAATCCTGGATTCAATGCATCACAACTCTCAGCAATGGTAAGCAATTGAGCCTAGTAAGAAAAGACATTTGGCATTTGATACAGAGGAACAGTTCTCAAATTAGACTACAAACAATTTTTTTACTTTGTCACATTTTATTTTTAAATGAAAACTTTTTTTTTTCTTACTTTAATTGCTGTAACGAGGATACATTTAGATCAACATGGCTAACCTGTCTGACTGAACATTAAAGATCTTGACCCCTTTGCAGCCTTTGGCCTTTGGGTAGCCAGCACCTTCCGTGTTCGATTTTGCCCTATGCATCCCTTTTTAGCTATGTAACTCCGGCATTCTGCCATTAAACCGCACCAGACTCCGTATAGAGACAGTCAAGCCCTTTGCGAACCTGCCAGACATGATTGATAGGCTGTTTGCTTTGAAGGGAGTGGCTTTGAAGGGAGTGGTGTTGCAGCTGTCACTCTCACTGTTGTAGCACTTTAAAGTGTGCTAATAATGGTCATAAAATGCCCGGCTGTTGGGTGACATATAAAGCAGTTAATAGTATTTTGCTTGTTGTTTTTGTGTTTTAACCAGATTGTCATGAAAAGCATTTTGTATTAAATTGTCAGTTTGAGGTGTGTTGAATTGGTCATTCTAACCTTTTCTCATGAGATTTTGTAGCAGTGGATTAAGGATTGGGTGTACATGCCAACAGAGAGCCTATTTCTAATTGCAGACCAATCAAATCACGTCATCTTTTGGAGGAATGAATCCCAGTCCAGGAATGTTCAGTCAAGCACCTACTGGATACCCTGCTGCCCAGCCAGGGGCTACGGGCACCCCTCCCAATCAGCAGCCCTATGGTACGTATCCACAACCAGGAGGGAACATGCCCCAGGGAATGGGATTTCCAGGAGGTGCCGCCCCGGGACAACCCATGCCAGGCTACCCACAAGCCCCTCCTGCCAATCCATCCATGCCTTCTTACCCAGGAAGCACCCCGGCTGGCTCAGCTCCAGCACCTGCACCCTTAAAGGTAAGGAAGTCCTGTGTCCTACTTTAACTGAGTAGTTATGAAGCTGTATTGTTAATCGATGTGGAAATAAAGAACGTAGGCCAGCATTGCATGAGAATGTGATTTTAATATCGTTTTAAAGCTTATTTAGCGGTCTGATTTTGAACAGTATTGTAAAAGTCATAAGCAAAATAAACAGTCTAAACTGTATCATACAGAACCTGGACTACACATTTTGCATGTGGATAGGTGGTTGTACTGCATGGCAGTTTGCTGAATTTTACCATATGGAAAGCAAATCCTACTGCAGACATGTAGTGGAGATTTAAGTTTCATCACTTTTTCTTATTAGCCAGTGAACCGAGGCAGTATTCGGGACTTTCCAGGTGCTGACCCCCTGAAGGATGTAGAGGTGCTTAGAAAAGCCATGAAGGGATTTGGTAAGGGACCTAATGTAGTCATCATTTTATATGTACAAGTTTCACCTGACGAAAATGCAACAATAACAAAGTGAACAAGACCAGCTACTGTAATGTAAAACGGTTAATCATTAAACAGTTTTAGATACTGTGATGTGTGTTTTTTCCTTTTTTTTTTTTTTTTTTTAAATCTGATCTTTTAGTTGCTTTTGTGCATTTTCATTCACAAGTGAACTGTGACATTAGGGCCTTATAGGTCAATATATTCTGCAAATTTGAATATTGACGTGGATACAGTTTTATTTTTGGAAACTTTGTTTAAAATCTTTTGCTATTGCATTGCCTTTTACGTTTTACGCACTTCTGTGCATGGGTAACATTTTGATTTCATTTTGCTGTGGGTCGTTAATGGGGAATTTTGCATACTGCTACAATACATACCAGATTTAAAAGTATATACTGTATTACAGTCCATGTCCACAGTCGTCTTTGGAAAGTGATATTTTCAGAATCATATTGTTCTGAAATGAAATACTACTGTTGAAAAATATAGTACTGTACCAACAACAGTACATCTAAATGGAAGCCTACTTATTTTAAAACACAGTCCTTTCCGATATGTATTTTTGACATTGTATCTTTGTTCCCTGAAAAATGGACAAGGGTTGTAACGGGCCAAAATGAAATAATCAGATATGAGTCGCACTCTTTTAACCATTGCTGAAGTCAAAATTTTATATGGTCATATATGTGAGTTCTGACGATTTGATTTTTGTGTTGTTATGATTTAAGGTTGTATGTGAAATAAATCCCACAACACTTTTTAGATAGCTAGGTAGTACTCAAATTATTATATAATTACTTTCTTCTGTAGTAATGCCATGTTCCCATGTTTTACAGGCACTGATGAGCAAGCCATCATTGAACTTCTTGGAAATCGCTCAAACAAGCAACGGGTACCTATGGTCATAACCTACAAAACAGCTTATGGGAAGGTAAGATGAAAGGGGGGAAAAGCAATCCTCTAAGATTTCACCGAATTTGTAAGTGTTCTTTTGTGTTGTAAATTGAAACAATTTTATTTAGCTTGTATGTGTTGTTGAAAATCAAAGTGTTTTTTTTTATAAAATGTTCCTGATATAAAAAACAAATCTGTGCAGTAGTAATTATTATTATTATTATTATTATTATTATTATTATTATTATTATTATTATTATTATTATTATTATTTGTTTATTTAGCAGATGCCTTTATCCAAGGCGACTTACAGAGACTAGGGTGTGTGAACTATGCATCAGCTGCAGAGTCACTTACAACTACGTCTCGCCCGAAAGACGGAGCATAAGGAGGTTAAGTGACTTGCTCAGGGTCACACAATGAGTCAGTGGCTAAGGTGGGATTTGAACCGGGGACCTCCTGGGTACAAGTCCTTTTCTTTAACCACTGGACCACACAGCCTCCTTAATTGGGGATGGGCAATTCGAAAAGTTTCCTGTTCGAGAACACAGGGTCCAATATTTTCGTGTATTAGATTACCCGAACTCTAGTCCCTGCTGTTACGCTCCCAAGAATAAAAGGTAGATGCATATGTTTACTACAGGCAACAGCAGAACCGTGTCAGTCGGTAGAGTTTAGCCGGGTTCACGAAGTGCACAAACAATGTCCAAGGCGAGTTTTAAATACAGAACTCAATGAACAGCAACATCACAACTCGTATATCTTCCAATTACAGCAACAGTAACATAATGCTGTGCAAATAACCAAATAGCAACATAATCTGTTTAATTATAACAAATGGTAACATTTCTAAAATAATCTGAGTAGTGCAAATATTGTAACCTGGCCAAAAAAATAGAAAATACATCCCAACATTACAATAGTTTAACATACTATCAATTACAACTAGCCATTAAGTACTGCCCTCAGATGAATCCAAGTCGGGTTACTTTGTTTATTCAATAACCTGTAGATAATTCAAAGCAAGGAACATACCTGGTTATGCTTTTGATGGTCAGTGCAAATGTTGATGTTACTCCTTCCATTCACAGAAAGTCAGCAGTACATGTTTTACATTGAACTGCAGTCCAGAAAAAATAACTCCTTTCCAACTCCAAGCATCTTGCCTTTTCTTATTACTATATACATATATTTTATTTCAGTTTACACATTCATAGTTTGCCGGTGCCGTGCTCTCAGAAGCTGTTTTACAAGTGCCTAGCAGCAGCTGCAGAAGCTGCTGTGTGCAGTCATTACAGGGGAACTCAAGCAGGGATCTGTTTAACTAAAGACAAGGCAAGAAAATTGGCAACAATTTCAAATAGAATATGTTTACTGTAGAATTTTCCTGTTACAAGCATTACATAATTAATTAGGTTCCATACGTTTTATATACAAATAACGGGTTTAAGACTGACTTAACACTTTGTCAAGCGTCAGCATTTAAAAAGGCCTTGCTTCTTCTAGTAGCAAATATATAAGGCTTTAGTGTACTCGAATATGTAATATGCTATTTGAATAGTTTATTTGCATGTATTTGACTACACTGACCCATCCCTAGTAGTAATATGAGCATGCTTGCTTGAGCATCGTTCACAAATTAATATGGTTGTATGTTGGTTTGAAGAGAAAAATATGAGTGACAAGGTATCAGTGACATATTTTGCTATAAAGTTGAACATTATTTTGTGGCGTTTTATTTTTTTATTTTTAGGATTTAATAAAAGATCTGAAATCAGAACTTTCAGGGAACTTTGAGAAGACTGTCCTGGCCATGTTGAAGACCCCGATTATATTGGATGTTTATGAGCTCAAGGACGCTATAAAGGTTTGTATGTATTCAGTTATATTCATAAATGTATTTATGAATATAACGACATTTTAAAGCGGATTAAGAGCAAATAACCTCTTTGCAGGTATTGTTAGTAGTCAAAACTGTTTCAACATGTCCAGTGTGCTGTGCTGTTTCTACCAGAAAAGGGTGGGGCGCTCCCTTTTGTGATCAAGGCCAGCTGCTTGTGGTGTGCTGTTTGCTGTCTGAGAAATTGGCTTTAGCAGGCACTGGCAGGAGAATCCTCTACAGCTGTCTCTTTCCATGTCCCTTGGATATACTGGTTTTGTTAAAGCAGTAGAGGACAGATAGGGTTTATTGAGAATATTAAAGCCTTTTCTAATGTAATGATTTTTTTTTCTTTTCACAATTATCTTAGACTTCTTTATTCCATTCAAAACATGTTACCTTTCAATTCTGCTGGAAACACCTACTATTATATATATATATATATATATATATATATATATATATATATATATACGCAATTAGCCACGCAAACCTGATGCTGTAGTGTTATGGCTTTGTAATTGTTAGGGTGCCGGTACAGATGAAGAATGCTTGATTGAGATCCTGTCGTCTCGCTCAAATGCAGAAATCCAAGAAATCAATAGGACCTACAAAACAGGTGAGTAGATATACTAGCCTAGTAAACCTGATATAAATTGGGTGTGGAAACCAAGCCCTCTTTTTGGAAAATGTATATTTATGGCACCGGAATTACTGTTTGCTCATCATCAGTGCTTGCAGACATTGTCAGAATTTTTTAATTAGTGATGCTTGATAGAACTTGATATACTTTTTATACTGTAGTTCATTGGAACTGGATACTATCTTAAAGCATTGCATTTCAGTTTACAATCCACATTTTATTTAGAGTTTTGGATTTGAGTAAAATAAAAGTGTTCAACATTGGACTGTGAGATAATGAGTTCAATTTACAGACTAGGATGACCCGGCCACTGTATTACGCAATCAAATATAATGGTACTGCAGCTGTTGAAATATCAGGGAGAGGCAGTTTGTACTGTTTTGCAATGTACGTTACACATTGAATAACGTTGGAGAGCGGGTGTATACAAAGAATAGTTATCTGATCAAACAATTGACATCATGGGTGGTATTGTATTTCTGCTGGTATCACTAGATTGCAGTTTAAATAATTATAATTATTATGCACAATTATTTCATTTGTGTTTTGAATGCTGAACATTTCTCATTTTAAAATACATATCGGTTTTAGTGAAAATGGTACTAAAGCTATTGTTAGACCATGTTTTAATATCTTTTCTTATAATGAACAATGAACCCTTCCTTTTGTAGACAGTAAACCAGGGCTCTTCAAGTGGCCCACCGACAGTCTGTAAAAATTATAAAAGTGAACTAAAATAAATATGGAAAAGAAAACAAAAACAAAAACAGTAACATCAGTAAATCAAATCGTGATTAAGACATGTCTTATTTTTGTATCCGGCAAAGCAGCGTGCGCATCACACATACCCCTTTTTCAATCACTAGCTATTCAGCATGACTCACGCAAGCTACTTCCTTTGAGCGCTTTATGTACTCTGGGCAGGTTTTTTTTTGTTTTTTACTCCTGTTGCTGTTAAGTTTTTTTTTTTTGTTTGTTTTAATTTTGTCTTTTTTTTTTTTTTTTTAAGTGATAAACATGCCTCTCTCTACTGTAACTAGTGAAAAGAGAAAACAATTTTGACAATCGTAGATTCAACAATTACTGGACCAATAAATACTTATATATTTTACCAACTGTACCGAACGCAAAGCCAATGTGTTTATATTGTGTAATGAATGTGCGTCAGTAGTTAAGGAATACAATATGAAAAGGCATTTTGAAACCAAACACAGAGCTTTTGGAAATATGTACCCAGAGGGCTCAGCAGTTAGAAGCTCAGAAGTAGAGGCACTGATCTCTTCCTACCAGTGCTTGTGCAGCTCTTGTGTGGTCTTGCACTCATCGATTTGTTTTTTTGAGATTCATTAAAAAGTATACCATACAAAGGTGATTAACAGTTTGGTCAGAAACATCAAATGTCATTATTTGGGAAATTAACCAAAACACAAACATAATTACATCTCTCTCCATGGGACTAACCTGTTTGTTTTTAACTTATTCAAGAAACAAAGACACAAGTTTATTTGTTGTAAGTGGCAAATTGTGTGATGAAGGTGTTTTATATCTTTACTTACAACCACTTTGTCGCACAGTTCTCATATTCTGTATATTCTAGTATATAATAGTATAGATTAGTGTAATTGTTATACTATTAATATGTCACATACATTTTAAAATGTTTAATGATACTCTGTTAATGGTCACACTGTTTTGTTACTGTACGATTCATATTGTAAAATGTGTAAGTCAATATACAAACATTACGTTATGTAATATTTATTATATTGCTTAAAAATGAGAAATACTTCTGGCCCGCCTACTCCTAACTTTTTTTTTCCAATCTGGCCCCCTTAAAGTAGTTATAGAGCCCTGCAATAAACCATCAAGATATCTGATAATGTAATTTTATTCACAACCAGGCATAATCACAGGTATTTAATTTGTATTGTATAAATGTAGCTGGTAATTCACTATTGAGACAAATAGATATTAGGCTGTTTTTTTCTACACAGTAGTAACTACAGTATACAATACTGCCAATGCATTGAATAGGTAGTGTCTATTACACATTTTTATGGTATACACCAGTTTCTCAGGACAGTATCTTTTACTTTTTTGTTTGATTCAATTTCCATTGTAATGTACATTTATTTATTTATTTATTTTCAGAATTTAAAAAATCTCTGGAGGATGCCATTAAAAGTGACACATCAGGACACTTTGAGAGACTGCTCGTCTCACTGTGCCAGGTAGTTTTTTGTTTCTTGCTCCTCACTGCATTACCATCCAGGTTGGAGTGTTGTGTATTTTTCTATTTGATGCTGCTGCGATATCAACAGACACATCCTTGGTGATCTTCCCCCTCAGTGTAGCCTACCTTTTATAAAGCACAGGGAAATGAAACTTGGATACTTGACAATCCCCTAAACCTTTTATTTAAGTAGTTATTTTTCAATCCCATTATTCACACAGTCTTGTTCTTGTTATCGTCATCACTAGATTGCTGAATGATTAAACCCAAATATTAAACCGCAGTAATGACAATGACAACAAGCAGGTAGAGTCCAGTAATCCTCAGTGGAACAGGAACCTGTCTCCTCATTAATTGCAATGTATCAGTTGTTTTAATTCTTGTTTTCTTCTAAACAAACATGACAAAACACACTTTAATTGCCGTTTGCATCGGTGGAGACCTAGCTTTCTCTGTCAACCTATTAGATCAATTGTAAATACTAGCTGTAAAATTGGTTAACTGGTTTTGTTTAATTAACATTTAATATTCTTCATTTTAAGTAGCTTCTGGCTATTGAAATGATTCATGTAAAGTAAGATTTATGGTGAGGGCTATTTAACAAAAGTATAAACCATTCATCCATGCAAGTCATTTCAAGAAGAGAAGCATTAGGTTTGCATTCTACCTGTTTTCAGAAAAATGAGTGGTGTGGGTTTATCATTTGGTTTGGGCCCATTACTAATTATATAATCGTTCTATCTGGTTATTTAAGGCTCCAAGGTGAATTTATTGTGCAGCTCTTTTTATTTTTATTTATTTATTTATTTACTCTTTTTTATATTTTTAGGGTAACCGAGATGAAAGCCAGAATGTGGATATCACTTTGGCCAAACAGGATGCTCAGGTTAGTACAATGTAGATAAAGAAAACTTACAGTAGTACAGTAAAATGAATTTGACTTGATGGCTTGAATTAAAGGAGTACAAACCAGGGTTTAAAAACCTATTTGTTCGTTGTTGTTTTTTTGCATTGTCACTGGTCCCTTTTTTTCTTCTGTATATATTCTATATATTCTGTATAAATATATTTTGTTTATTTGCTTGAATTTTTAAAGTTCAATTTGGAAAGTGCTACTACATTAGTAATCAATATCAGATTAATGGCAAGCCAAAGACTTTTTGATTAGAAAATACCCATCCCCATAAAAATCTTGCCATTTATGATGTGGTTGATTTATCTCATTTAAAACCTTGATATACGTATCTGCATCATGAAGGCTGCTCTGCATTCCCCTGCACCCCTTGGTGAGTATACTGTGCACATTGTTATGAAAACATGTTTGGATGTGTAACCATGGGTACAAGAGTGCAAAAGGCCAAGCTTTAGTATACTGGAATGCAACTGATTTCTGTATTCAGATTCCTAAATGTCTTTGTTTTTCCCAAAATTGTAAAGAGTTTAACTATTAATGAAGTTTGTTTTTAGTGTTTTTTGGTAACACTCATAGGCAAAGCAGTTATACAGCTGTTAAACCATTGATTAGGGGTGCACAAACCCAGTCCTCAAGATCCAGGCTCCTCCAGGACCTTCAACAAGACTATGTTGGTTCAAATAAGTAATTTTATATATGATTTATTTGGTTGCTGTGGAACAACCATAACGGAGTTTTAAAAACAAATGTAATCAGTACTAATGTAACTTTCCTGGCAAGTCTCCAAAAACATGTAGTTGCATAATATTGAATTAACAGCTGGTAGTCTTCAAGTAGAAAAGCTTTCATTACAGGGTGTTTAACCAAATGCCAACTAAAGCACTGGTTCTATACCCTATAGTTTGAAGTTATTTCAGGTCTGACTGGTTTTATTGTTTTCCCATTGGTATGGCACAGTAGGCATCTCCTAACCTACCAGACTGTTACCAACAGTTTGTTTGGATGTTCAGTACTGAAGCCAAGTGAATGCACAGGGTATCAGAAAAAAATCCTGATATTTCTAACTATAATTCACCTCTGTTACCTTTTTAAATTCTCCTCTGCCTGTTTAACTCTGATTTAAAATTTGATGATAGTTTTGGATGTACCTTCTGGTCCATCGTCTTTATTTAAAATACTGTGATACTGGATTATAAATGTATTCAGCCTTGAATGTACTGAATTCAAAGTTGATTTTCTTTTTCAAACAGGCACTGTATGTTGCTGGAGAAAACAAGGTGGGGACAGATGAGTCTAAGTTTAATGCTATCCTTTGTACAAGAAACAAAGCCCATCTAAGAGCAGGTAAATAGTCTATAGTGTTAATTGTAGTGCAAGGTAAGGCTCAGTGCCAGATGTTTTGTCAGCTGCGTATTTAGTTCTTATGTAAATCTTGATTGTCACTGAGAGTTTCTGGTTGCTATAGCATATGATGTTGGCATCATTTGTTTCAGTTACCCCTGAACAATAAGCACTCATTATTACCAGGATGCATCTGTACCATCTTTTTAACCTTAGAGGATTGTCTTTGTGTGTGTGTGTGTGTGTGTGTGTGTGTGTGTGTGTGTGTGTGTGTCAGTTGCTAATGGAGGAGAGTCTCCATTCTACAAAGACAACAGAACACAATGAACTGGATACTGAAATGAGCAAACCGTGCCAATTTAAAATATCATAAAATAGAAATAGGTATTGGAATTTTGCTTCGCTTAAGAGTCTTAAATAGTAACTCAAAACGGCTGTCATAAGAAATTGTTCAAGCACAGTAAATGATACTGAAGTACTATTCAATAAAAAAGTATTGCATTCTGAGAACTGAACATGCAGGCACATAAAGGTAAACTTGATGCAGACTTGATTATTTTTGTAGCATTTTAAATACACCGCTACAGTTGGTATAGCAGCTTTAAATTTAAATATACCGCTGAAGGCACTAGCCAAGATACAAAGATAGGTAATTGCAATTATATTATGAATACAATGATAAATGTGCTAAAACCATGTTTACATTCTGAGACTAAACAATTTCCTTGTAAAGAAACCAGAAGATATTGCGAAACACATGCCAATAAACTATGTACACAATTTTTTTTTTTTTTTCTTTCAGTTTTTCACGAGTATCAGCAAATGTGTGGCCGAGACATTGAAAAGAGCATTTGTCGTGAGATGTCTGGAAACCTGGAAAGAGGGATGGTGGCAATAGGTAAGAGATGTTTTCTTTATTCCTAGTTCACTATACAAGATATGACAGTTTGTGGTGCCTGAGAATTTATATTGCGCAAGAGGAGCTAGCTCTTTTCCTGTATATACTTCTGAGCTGTTAAAATGGGTGTGCTAGAGATGCCTGTCTGTATGCGACACACGTTTGTACTTGTGTCTTGGTAAACACTATTCCACGTGTCTTAAAACGTTGGTGTTGAGCCTTGAATTGCCAGTTTACTTAAGGTGACATCTTGCGACAAATTTGCTGAGATATTGTTTCATTAGTTTAACTAAAATGTCTATTGTTTGCATAATGTGTACGTGCGAGCTGGTTCAAGATTTGGCTTCTACAGTTTATGTCTTGTGTCAGTCTTTCTATTTAAGAACAAATTATATAAAGCTTGATCAACTGAAATATTTTTTATATAAACACGGGAGCAAAGTTTGTTTTTAGAACCTTAATATGAACTGTATTTATGGCTCAAAGCTGTTTTAAACTGATGATCAGTGAAATAATCCTTTACACTGGATCATTTTGTGTATTAGAGTATAACAGATATACATTTGTTCCACCAAGTATTAACTCAGGGGGGTGGAGACTTATCCAATTATGATCTTTCAGTTTTGTATTTAATATATAATCTTTTTCTCAATAAAACCTTTTTTCACCGTAACAGTGTGGAGTGTAGATAAGTGGAAAAAATGCAGTGACAAGTTGAAGCTTAATGTAACAATACGTTACAAAGTAAACCTCAATATTAAGTTTAAAGAAAGACAGCTTTTATGTAATTTTAATCTTGTTTTTATTTTGTTGTGCTTCTCCTCAAAATGCATTCGATGTTCAGGTTCCTGGTAATAATTTTAGCATTCTTTTAGTCTGTTTTGAGTGTTTTTAGTGTGTGCTGATTTTATTTTCCTTTTACATGCCAATCACACACTTCATGATTTCAGATGTGTGTGCTGTTGTCCTTGTGGTTGCAGTGTTTAAAAAAAAAAAAAAGGCATAACTTTTTTTTTTTTTGCACATTTTGTTTTCTCCAACAAAGGATTGTCATTCAATATGCGTGTGACATTAGATTATTTTCAAAATAGTATGAAGGACCGACCCTACTAATTTTTTTTTTATTATTATTTTTTTATTTTTTTATAGTGAAGTGTGTTAAGAACACTCCTGCTTTCTTTGCCGAAAGACTCAACAAATCCATGAAGGTAAGAATTTTGGATACCAACAAAAATAAATAAAATACTAGTAGCATCAAATCCAGCCTCACATATCAAATAGACTAACTTTTGATTTCCGATGTACCGTAAACACCTGTCGTATAAATAATTAAAACGGGGCCCTCCTTGGCATTTGACATATTTTACAGAAATACACTACATCCTCCCATGCACTTACAGGTTTGATTTCTATAACCATAGTTTCTCTCTCTTCCTCTCTCTAGGGAATGGGGACAGATGATAAAACTCTGATCCGAATCATGGTGTCCCGCTCTGAGGTTGACATGCTGGATATCCGACAAGAGTACAAAAGGATGTACGGCAAATCCTTGTACACTGACATCACAGTAAGTGCTTCTTCCTCCTTTTGTCCTTGGTAATTTTTAGATAGATATTAGCCACTTATCTTTCTATGCATTTTTCTTGCATATTACAGGTATTTCTGGAATGGTGTTTAATAGTAAGAGCTGTGTACTGTAGTTTTTAAAGCATTAATTCCAATAGTTTAAAATGAGGTGAAGCTTACTTAGCTGTGGCATCTTATTTTTTGTGTGATTCTGTAATATTAAAATACATATTCAATACAAACTAATTTTATTAAAGTTACCCTTTTTCCTGCTAAATATATTGCCTCAATCCCAAAATCTTGTTTGTGGAGAAATCATTGAGGTTTCTTGTCATGAACTGGTGTTTGTATTGTTTTTCTCATGTTACGTCAAATCTCTTCACTTGTGCTTGCCTCAGATTCTATTCTTTGGGAGTGGTTTTGTTGGCAGTTGCACCTGTGTGTTTTGATACATGCTTTGTTTGAAAACTGTTTGTTTTCTTTGAAAGGGTGATACCTCGGGGGATTATAAGAAGATCCTGCTGAAGCTGTGTGGTGGAAATGATTAAGAGATTCATGAATATAATTAATTCTTTCAGCTCTACCTGTTGCAAAGAGTTTTGTTTCTTTTTGTACCTGAATTTCTTTTTACAGTTGCATGTTTTTTTATGACACTCGTTTCCAATCAATCTGTCTCTTCTCCCTCTCTCTCTCATATTTTGCTGAGCACTGTGTTTGGAAAAGGAATGGCTTTTGAACAAGTATATACATCATGAAGAGCTATCGGCAAGTTATTAAGCCATACCATATATTTTAGTATGTATGTAACACGTAAGTTTTGTTGGGCAAGGAAAAAAAGCAGATGTCATTTTTGTTATTGCTGTAGTGTGTGCTGACTAGTTCTAAGAATTGCCAAATACTTAAATTTTTAAGCCACCAAATACATCTATCAATTATAATTGTAATGTATGTAGAATTGAATATAATTGTAAGCAGATGCCTTCCAATAAAATATGTTTATTAAATTTAACATTTGGTCCTGTATAGTTTTATAATGTGGTGGATAAGCATATCCTGATTAATGACAAAAACAAAGAATCGAAAGATTTTCAGCACAAGCGTGATTTTAACACACGTTTTTGACCATTATCCCCAAACTGATCGCATCTCCTCAATCATTTTCTGTGCCTTTTCCCAGAAATTAGCTGCATTCTCAATCAGATCTGAAAGATGGTTTCTTTGCTGGAACACAGAATAGTATCAATAATTAAACATCATTATTATTATTATTATTATTATTATTATTATTATTATTATTATTATTATGTTGTACAATGGCACCTTCATAACATTTTCTCTCATTTGATCTTAATGTTGCCAGTCCTTCATCAGCATTGACTGTATTTCTGTTTTCTTGCATACTGTATGTAAACTGCAAAGATTGTGTAAGCTTCACAAAGTATTTTTGTGTGTGTGTGTTATTTCCAGAAGTTAAGGGTTACAGGGTATACAATTTCTTCTGCCATTCGCGCAGGTGGCCATTTTGTCCCAAGTATAAACCTGTAAATTGCAATATACCTTGTCTGGAAAGGAAACATCTGTAAACTATCTCCTGGGTCAGTTCATTTATAGTTTTAGTTTAGGTTAAATGTATAGTGCTACTAAGAAGACACACCATTTTAAATACTCTTATCAATAGATAGCTAGAAATACTAAATGATGAAAACAAGCACACTCACCTGTTGGATCCAGCCTTTATCTAGCTGTGCAAGAATATGTTTTATTCTGTCATCTGCTTCATTATTAGCAGGGTAGTTCTGTACAACAGAAATGCAGTCCTGATGTAAATTGTATTTAAAATGCCGAAGTTGGTGGTATAATCGAGTCTTTTCTGCACACAGACTTCCGACCTGCACAACCTTTTAAAAAATAAATAAATAATAAAAAGATAAAAATATTTTAGAAAATTGATAGCAGTGTGTGGATAACAAGGTGCAAAGGATGGCACGTATTAATAAAGAGAAACTGCTTGTGTCCTGACTTTTCTCTTTAATAGTTTCAAACAAACTAGTATTAAAAGTTAGCTTACTGGAATACAAAAAAATAATAAATAAAAAATGGGCCAAATGTCTGACTTTACCGTAAACGTACATATGCCTAGAATATGAAATTATGTAATTAAATCAATATTTTACCCGTTCATCATCCAGAAATATATCCTGTTTTAATGTTTTCTTATCATAATCTGACCCCGATAAGGTTATTTTATATTTGCACATACGGTTCTTCGAACATGCCTGGCATTTCATTTCAATGGCGGCTTGCTCATTAAAATCAAGGCAGGAATAAGCATCCAGATAGTTCTAAAAAGGAAATAAGTGACAACTTAAAACTTTCACACTTAAAAATAGCATGATAAAAGTTACAATTTTCAAAGTTTAGAAGCATACATTAAGGAAAAAACATTTGTAACTTTCATAAAAAATGTGTAAAGTCCTATATACTGTAATTGTTAGTTTTATATATATATATATGTGTGTGTGTGTGTGTGTGTATATATATATATATATATATATATATATATATATATATATATATATATATATATATATATATATATATATATATATATATATATATATATATATATATAATCTTTTTACTGTGTATTGGGTTTGCCAACTGTATCCTGGTCTCAATGCACCGAGTTGTGGCTCGACACATTTATCAAGGTAATCCAAAGAAGCAAGCATCTCTTTTGCAGATTTGTCTTTATTTCCTCTTCCTGTAAAAAAAAAAAAGTTACTTTAAACGTGCTTTTTATAAAACCTTATTTATTAACTATATGTTATAGGTTCCTTGTTTATTATTATTATTATTATTATTATTATTATTTATTTAGCACACTTTTATCCAATTATTAGTTCCTTTTGAATATATCCATTTCAGATAACTTTTTAGAGCTACAATTTTTGTATGTTAAATATGTATCATTTGTGATAAAGGATTAAAGTCATGAAATCACTCTCACTTCCTGGCTATGCAGTGGTTTGCAGAAGTATTCACCCCCCTGCAAAGTTTTCACATTTTGTTGGCACCTGAGGGTACTCCACAACGCTTTAAAATTAGACTTGACATATAGAATCTACACAAACTACTCCACATTGATAAAGTTAAAAAATGCATAGCGCATATAATTAAGTAAGATGTACAGAGAAAAACAGTTTAATCTCAGTTGCATAAGTATTCAACCCCTTTGCTACCTGCAACCCTAAATCAGCTCAGGTGCAAGGGATTTGTTTGAAAGGTCACAAAATTAGTGAAATGGTTTCAGCCTGTGTGTACTCAAATTGGTTTAACTTGTAGATCATTTCCCTCAGGTATATAAAGACTTTCAAACTGCAACTCACATAGTGATCCAACAAAGCAACCATGAAGACCAAGGATTTTTCAAAACAAGTCAAGTAGTAGAGAGGCACAGAGCAGGAGAAGGGTACAAGAAAATTTCAAAGGCGCTGATTATCCCTCTCAGCACAGTGAAGTCCATCATTAAGAAGTGGAAGATGCATCATACCACCCAGACACTACCCAGATCAGGTCGCCCTCCCAAACTGAGCAGCCGGGCAAGCAGGAAACTGGTTTGGGATGTCACTCAGAAGCCAACAATAACCTTGAGAGATCTGCAAAGTTCTGTGTCTGAGATGGTAGTCAGTGTTCACACATCAACAATACGCTGGTCCCTACACAAAGCTGGCCTGTATGGACGGGTGGCAAGAAAGAAGCCATTATTCAAAAAGCCTCATCTTAAAACATGTATTGAGTTTGCGAAAAAGCATGTAGATGATCCTGCAGACGTGTGGAAAAAGGTTTTGTGGTCAAAAGAGACAAAAATAGAACTTTTCTGTCTAAATTCCAAGCGTTACGTCTGGCACAAGCCCAACACTGCACATCACACCATCCCAGCTGTCAAGCATTGTGGTGGCAGCATTATGTTATGGGGACGCTTCTCTTCAGCAGGGACTGGGAAGCTTGTCAGGATAGAGGGGAGAATGGATGGTGCAAAATACAGGCGAATCCTTGAGGAAATCCTATTTGAGATAGCCAAGACTCTGAAACTGGGGAGGAAATTCACATTTGAGCAGGACAATGACCCGAAGCACAAAGCCAAAGCCACACAGGAGTGGTTGAACAAGAAGAGAATTAATGTTCTTGAGTGGCCCAGTCAAAGTCCTGACTTGAATCCAATTGAAAATTTATGGCGAGACTTGAAGATTGCTGTCCATCAACAATCCCCAACAAACTTATCAGAACTGGAGCAATTTTCCCATGAAGAATAGGCACAAATTTCACCATCCTACTGTGCAAAGCTAGTAGACACCGATCCAAAAAGACTCATAGCAGTAATTGCTGCAAAAAGTGCTTCTACCAAGTACTGGCTTCAGGGGCTGAATACTTATGCAACCAGTACATTTCATTTTGTACATTTTCTTTGCAAGTTTTGCTGACATTTAACATCCTCCTCATATAACTGTTCAGTTTAACCACTACAGCTTTGAATAAAAAAAGTTTGTTTGAAAAACTGCATACATTGTTTGTAATTCAACAAAATGTGACATTATTGGTAGGGGGTGAATACTTCTGCAAACCACTGTATATGATAGCACTGTATAAAATATTGATAAGGCTAAATGCAGCATGTATGTTAGAGGTTTTGCCACTGTATGGTATTATACTGAGAAACAAGTCCAGTGTTTCACTACTAGTCCTTTATCATTGAATCAATCCTAGCTATTTAGTTTCCAAATTCATTATGATCAATTAATATTAAACTATAGAGACAAGCTAGTTCACGAAAAACAAAATGCATGTTTTAGAAAATATGTAACCATATTAAAAGATGAGCTTTATTCACAAACAAAAATGGTTTTCAAAAAACTATCCAGCATATAGATTGGAGAGCAGTATACATACCATACAAGACTTGTGCAAGGAAATTGCCCTTAACGGCGTCAGTTATTAATGCTTTAACAACTCTGTGAAAATGAGCTTCAAAGCCAAGGTCTGTTACAGAAAAGAAATGTAAAAATAATAAGTCAAATGTTTTTTTGGGTTTTTTTTGCCGTGGATTTGTTTTAAATTTAATGTATACTTACAAACTAGAACTCCATTCTGTGACAATAATTCTCGGACCTCAGCACGTTGTAAATTCTCTTGAGAGCTGCCTCCATCAGTGAGAAAGTCGTCCTCAAACATTGACTCTTGGCTGTTCTCTTCACTATTCTCCTGTTAGATTTTTACAAAAAGTTACAAAATTGGGGCTCAAAGAGATGGTGTTCACCACCATGCTTTAGACAAATTGAAAGGGCCTTCATTAACTTGCAACTTCCCTGCTGACTTTACACCCTTTACTGCAATACTTATTTGGTGAGTATTCATCTTGAGGTAAGGGTTATTAGTGGTGATCTGAATAGATTTGTACGTAGTTCCTGGGGAAATATTAGGATTGTTTGTTTTATGAAAGTAGAGGGACTTGGTCAAAATAGGATGACCTTCTAATACTGGTAACTACAGTATGTACTGTATAAAATATTCAGAAGACACCAGCTGAAATGTTTATCTACTTGACTTAATGCATAATGCATAAGTTTTACCTTGTACATATTAATACATGGAAATCAGAAATATTTTTGGATAACTGTTACACCAACATTTAGAAAACATGTCCTTACTGAAATAGCTTTGAGAATTTCAAAGTTAAAGTAATACATAGCATTGTATCTTTGGCATGGGGTTTGTAAAAAGCATTACAAATTAATTCATAAATGTTTTACCTGATTTTCATTATATTCTTCAACACCGTCATCATCGAAATCAACATTGTCATTTCCATCAAAGGCAGTAGTAGTTATATCTTCTTTGTCTAAACTGCTTGATTCGCTGTCTGTTACAGTTAATCTTCTACAGCGTTTACGCCTCACAAACATTTTTTCATCCTCCTGAGAGCTATTAATTTCTTCAGTGGTCTCCTTTGTGTTTTGCACAGTCTTAATTTTGTTTTCAGCTGCACAATCATTGTTATCTGTTGTAATTGTATTGGAAAGTTCACTTTCCAAACTAACTGTCTTCTCTCCAACATATTTCTCACCAGTGTTGTATATATTCATTCTCAGGCCGGTCTGCTTCATTTTGTCAAATTGTTCTTCACCGTCAGATTCGGTGTCATGCATAACATTCACACGTTTATATTTTGTTGGAATAATATCTTCTTCAGAGCTCTTCATGCAAGTGTTTTCTTCCTTAGTATTGGAACTGTACTCACTAATTGTTTCTTGCATTCTATTACAGCCGTCCGATAGGTCACTATTACTTTCCTGGGTTCTGTCACACTCACTATCGGAGCTGCTTTCCTCCGTGTCATAAATAACTTGCATACACTTGCGCTTTGTATGAATAATATCTTCCTGGGAACTCTCTTCTGTCTCTTCATTGCATCGTTCCTTATTTAAACAAACATCAAACGCCAAACGTCCGCTGTTGGATGTATACCACTTTCTAGGAATCACCTCTGGACTAATTTGGGATGTTCCACTTGAGCAATTTGTGTCCATGGTACCTGATTTGAGAATATTGAGATGGATAATGAAATAATAAAGTGCATTTTGATGCAAGTACTGCACATTACATTCTACAGTAAATATTACTGTGAATGGAACTTTCTAAAAAAAAAAAACTGTATTCACTCAAACTATTACAAGTGTATTAATTACAATTGACAACCAATTGATGTGTGCCTATTGCAGACATATCGGTCCCAATTCTCATTGGTTTGTACCAGCAGGAAGATTGCCACACCTTTTGTGACAAGGAGAAACATAATGTAAAACCAGTAAGACACAACTCAAAAATGTTAATCACTGTACCTTGAGCCAAAGGTTGTTTTTTTTCCCTTACATGTTTTAAATGCTACTTTTATAACATTTTTCTCTTGGGGGGATAGAGGCATACCTTTGTACTGGTGCCCATTGTATTTTTGTTTATCTAATCAAGAAGCAAAATTCAATTGACAGTCACTGTGAAAACCAAATAGAATATTTTTATATTCTTAACATGAGATATTAAGTGGTGTTCTTTTTGTTTCCATGAGGAAACCCTTTATGTGAATCAGTAAAAATAAAAAATAAAACATAATTACAGTATAATTATAATTAGCTAGTAGAAAATATATGCGAACACAAAGCACATCTGCAACTTCCCTCCCAAAAAACTCTTAAACAAATGAGATACTCCCTACCCTGACGACAACGAATAGAAAATGCGCGCCAAAATGTTTAAACTTGCAAGATACTGCCGCCAAAGAGTAAAACTGTAATGCTGCCAAGTGAACGGACTGGACTTGTAGCAACCACAAGCCAGCAGAATATAAAAGTACTGTATAAACCATGTGTCTGTTAAATTTAAATAGACAAGATGACAACAAAAGTTACTTAAAATATGCTTTTTAGAAAACCTTATTATACTATGTGTGCCTTGTATTACATGTTAAACAAGTATTTTCATTTGGTACTGTCTTTACTTATTCCTTTGAATATGTCCTTTAAAACAACTTTTTGTAGCTAATAATTTTGTATATTGCATATGCATCATTTGTGATACAGGATTAAACTAATGAAATCATTTATATATTAAATGTTTGGTACTTACCAAAAAAAACAAAAACCGTTTGCTGTTCGGACGCGGAAATCTGATTTAAAAAAAACAAAAAACTAGGCAACACTTTAAAGGCTGGGCTTCTATGACGCTTGTTCCTGTAAATGGGTGTGGAAAAATTATTTTAATGAAAACATGCAGTGTTTATTAACTGTATGTATTTTTGCATGTCTGCTTTTCCCAGGCTTGTATTACGCATGCTCCATACTTTTCAAATGCATTAAAATAAGAAAAAAATACTTCTAGTCAAAATGTTTGTCATTGAATTTATTAAGTTTCTTTTATCGGATCGCTGTTTTGCGTTGGAAAGGTTAGGTGGAACAGTTGAAAAGAAGCTGGATACATTTGGGGATACCATCTACGCATATGGAAGCGAGAGTTTTGGAGTTGAAAAAAGAAAGGAGAAAGTTCTAAATATTCCTGTAAAGTCTAGACGGCAGCAGGAGATTGAGCGTTTAGTTAGAGAAAGGAGGCAGTTCAGGAAGCAATGGAAGAGAGCAGAACATAGTCAGAAGGAGGCACTCAATCTATTGCAAAGGGTCATAAAAGATAAGCTTGCAACATTGCGCAGAGCTGACTGAGCGCCTACGGAAACGCTGCAAAAAGAACGAGCGTGAAAGAACTAAATTTATTATTATTATTATTATTATTATTATTATTATTATTATTATTATTATTATTATTATTATTTATACAGGAAATTAATCCATTGAGGCCGAGTCCTCATTTACAAAGGGGTCCTATCATACACAGACACAATCATACATAAAACAACACAATTAATATTTGTGTGGTCAAGCCTTAGACAATAACAACAAATAAACAAAAGAGCAGTAATACAGCTGGCTTTTTTCAATGTGGACTAAAAGAAAAGCAATGGCAAGGAGGTTTCAGCAAATCCCTAATACACTCTTTATAACCTAAAAATGAGAGGTTATCAAATTCCATTCTTAGAACATGTGAAAAAGTGTTCCAGGTTTTTGGGAGTCAATAAGATAAAGCCAGTTCTCCTAATCGTGTCCGTATCCTTGGGTCTACCAAACTTCCAGAATCATGAGATCGCAAACTATAGCCAGTATTGACCTTTTTGACCAAAGTACTAAGATAATTGGGAACCATACCTTTAATAACTTTAAAAACAAAGCAATACCAGTGATAAAGCCTTCGATTTGTCAATGAGAACCATCCTAGTTTTTATACATCTGGCAATGATGTGTCAAAAAAGGACCCTCTAAAACAAAATGGCAGCATGAATGATATATTACATCCAATTTTTGCAAAGACTGGATGGAAGCAAACTGATAGATAAAAATCACCATAGTCCAAAACAGATAGAATAGTAACAGTCACTAACTCTGCTAGCATGAGAAAAAAAAAAAAAAAACCTCATATTCCTAAAAAAACATTTATCAATATAATAATTAAATGTAAGATGCTCATCTATTCATATACTTAAATATTTATAGGAGGAAACTTTCTTCAGTGATTCACCATACAAAGTAGTAATAGCCCAGAATGATTACTAATTTTCTTCATATTAGAACATAATAACATGGTTTGAGCCTTAGTCACATTTAGCAGTAATCTATCTTGGAGTACTTGTTTTTGCACAATATCAAATGCACTCTGCAGATTTCTCTGAACAGCCTGTATGGAATATCCAGTAGTATATAGAATAGTGTCATCAACATATAGATGTATGCTTGAATTTGTAGTACCCACGTTACATCCCAAATCATTTGTATACAAAGTAAATAGTAATGGTCAAAGTACTGAACCCTGAGGAACCCCTTTGCACAGAGATAAAAAGGTTGAAATATTTCCATCAGCTGTTATTGCTTGTGTTCGATTTGTTAAGTAGTCCTTGAACCAATCAACAGCCCTGTCACTAATTCCCAGGCCACCTAATTTTCTACAGTGAACAGTATGATCAACTGAATCAAAAGCCTTGGATAAATCTAGTAAAAAGGCACCAGCATATTTCCCATCATCCAAAGCGATTGATATATCATTACTAACTTTAAGAACAGCAGTGTGGGTACTATGTTTTGACCGAAAACCAGATTGATGTCCTACCAAGATATTATCCGTGTTAAACTCTTTAATTGCTCAATAACTGACCTCCCAAATATTTTAGCAATAACTGGTAGGACAGATATACATCTATAATTATTAAGATCTGAGTGTTCACCTCCCTTAAAAACAGGGACAACATATGCCGATTTCCACATTGATGGAATTGAATTGGTGATTAGAGAAAGATTAAATAATTAAGTTAGTGGTTGAGCAATAATCCCAGCTGCTATCTTTAAGAAATATAGCTCCAGCAGACTTTCTTTGATCAAGGTTCCTCAGTACTTTAAATACCTCCTTTGTTTTTATAGTTGGAAAATAAAATGTAGCTGTCTTATCCTCCATTAGTTTGTGTAAATTAGAATCAATGTGTGACTGAGTATCGGCACCAAGCAAATCCATTGACAAATGAGTTATAAAGTTTTCAAATGCTTGACCGGCCCTAATAAAATGCTCATTAAAACAATCAATAATATCTTTACTCCCAGTATAACTAGAGTCATTAAATGTAACCGGATAAAGACCCATTCAATTTTGCAAAGAAGTTATTCACCAGGGAGAAAAATGGCACACTAAAAGCAACTAAGCCAGAGCTGGAGAGATATCTCGAGGAAACACACACAGATTCAAAAAGGCAGGAGCCTACCCTCAGACATCCCACCTATCAATCCACCAGAATACCAAATGGAGGACTGCACACCTAAGTGGAAAGTAGTAGAGAAAGCTATGAAAAAGGCAAGGGCATCATCATCTCCTGGACCTAATTGAGTTCCGTATAGAGTGTACAAGAGTGCCCTTGGTGTTCTATGAATCCTGTGGAAATTGATGAAAGTAACATGAGAAAAACATGTTGGGGTCTTTATACCCAAAGAAAAAGATTCTACGAGTATTGGTTGTTTTGTCCTTTTTCTCTGTTAAACGTGGAAGGCAAGATTTTCTTCAGCATTGTTGCACAGAGATTGTCAGCTTGCCTATTGAAGAACTTCATTGACACTTCAGTACAGAAAGCCAGTATTCTAGGTTTCCCAGGATGCTTAGAGCACATCAGTGTGATCTGGCAGCAAATTCAAACAGCTTAAAAGGAGAGGAAGGAACACCATGTCACATTCCTGGATTTAGCTAATGCATATGGTTCAGTACCACATGAGTCTCTTTGGGCAGCATTTGTTTTTTGAGTGTTCATGTAAAGGAAGGTAAGTAAGCTGGGCTTAGCTGAGTGGGGGACGGAGGGGGATGATGCTGGGACGCCAGAATCACTGTCGAGCCCTCTTATGAATTTGTGGGCTAGTCGACGAAACACCAAGGATGGAAGGTGTCCACTTGAAGACCCCAGAGAAGTACACTACTCAGCTCAGTCCAGACGGCTGTCATGCTGATGCGCTAGGGAGGCCGCACTGTGATTGATCCCTGGAGCAAGCATTGCTGCCGTTGTGTGTGCTGATGCACTAGGGAGGCAAAATAGGCTGATCCCTGGAGCCAGCATTACACTTCAGCCATCAACACCAGACAGAAGGATATCTACATCATCAGATGGAAGGAAATGCAGATGGATCACATTAGTTTACAGTAAAAGAAGCTGTGTCTTAGTTGGTGCTCATCTTGGTGAGAGCTGAGTCCAATATCAGCATGAAGTTTTAACACCTACTCTCATGTAATGGAAATCATTATTTCTAAATTCAGCACTATTGAGTGTTTAATAGTTATACATTATTTTTCAAGAACAAAGGCTTTATAAGCCTGTCAGAAATGTAGGTGTTTTGTTGTTTATTATTTCCACAACCCCACCCACAAACTTAAACAAATGAGATATACTGTATTTCTATATTTCAGCCATTAGAGGGCAGCATGTCTTACACCAAACTACAATTGCCTTATGAAACAATCACCATAAGGCAGTTATCGCAGTGTACATAATACAGTTAATGATAATCTTTTTTCTTTTTTTTAACTGTAACTGCTCACAATAAACAGCATTTAAGTTGTTTCAATTGTATGAATGATCCCAATACATGCATACATACATACATACAGTACATACTATTTGTTACATGGCAGTATGGTACCTAAGGAATCTGAAATTCAAACTGCAATTCACTAGTTGTTTTTATCTTTGTCTGCAACCAATAAGAAAAAAAAACCCTGAGCATTTTTGACTTGATATTACCAAGGCAGTTGTTATTTAACAACTTGACACAATCCTCTTCTTAGCTGAAATAGAAGCAGTATGAATCCATTAGTTTGCTGTGATGCTTTAGGATTTAGAATGCTTTACAGAATAAGTATAAACTGTATAAACTGGATGGTTGTACCCATGGAACTAAATCATTATGGTGCACTTGCATCTGTCCCATAATGATTTTCTGTCAGAACACTGTTTTAATTGACAAAATACCTGTTGGTTTTAATGTTTGATTAGTATTAAGAATGTAGCCAGGGAAAGGATTTTTTTTAGCAGTCAAGCAGATTTGATAAATCCTACATTATTAGGCAAAGGATAATAGATTCCAGCTAAGCGAGCCAGGTTTTTCCAGGACCTTGCAGTTGACTTTAATCAGTGAGATGGCCCTGTAATTATTGCAAATTGTCATGTCTCCTTTTCCTTTGAAATGAGTGCAGGGTGTTATTTACTTTATAGAAATCTAGAGTTCTGCAATTTCATGAATAGATATAATTGCATTTAAATTAGGGAGCTATTACAAAGTACAGTGTGTGTATGAGGGTTGGTTTAGTTTTTAAAAGCTGTTGGTAGGAAGACCTGTTTGGTATTAATTGTTACTTATATTTCATTCAGAATTCTGCAGGCAGTCAGTTATGATAGCACATATGTGTTAAGAAAAACAATGTGTCTATATTAGCAGCAGCACTGACAAGGCCACTATGGGTTTTTTTTACCACCACTGCTCCACTGTGTTTATTCCCCTGTGCTTACCTTTCTGGTTTCATATCTACTGGCTGCTGGATGAACCGTGGTGTGAAGGATCCACCAATTGAACCTGACCTCTAAGGTACTTCATTAAATGTTCACTGAACAGGACCACAAGTAGATGATCTGTCTTTATTGGATTTAATGAAGGTCAGTAAAATAGTTCTAGAACATTTATTAAAAGGGGAGGTCCAGAAGGAAAAATGTAGTTGTCAAAGTGCAAAAAATCCCATGTAATCTTCCTTGTGGATAGATTAAATGACTAGTTCTTTGAGAAATAAGAGGGAAAATAAATTGCAACCTTTCCGATGCCTGATCCCACAATACATCTCAAAATAATTCTGCTGGATAATGCTGAGAGAGATGTCTGTATGACATCACTGAAACATTCTATGAAATCAGGTAAATACAATGCCCCTGTAATACTCTTTGGGCACTGTTGAAGTCCTTATTCATACTGCAATGTGTCCACTAGGAGGCACAGCAGTGCAGATGAGTTACATAAAAATGCAATAATGAAAGTGTCAGGTGTATTACTTTCACCTGTTTGACACTGTAGTGATAAATGCACAGCAAACAGCAGTATAAGTAGTATCAATCACACTCATGAATCACTGCATTAATTCATAACTTGGAAAGGCTCAACAGTTCTGGGAGTTAAAAAACATGATGTCTTTTGAAACTGATGTGCTTATTATTCACTTCTTCTATTCACTTCATATCATCACCAATTGTAAAGAAACTCGTTAGAAATAACCCAGGGAAGACGAACAACACTAAAAGCCCTTGTCTGAGAGTTTTCATTTTACACATAAATGATTAATTGCCATTACTTATCTACCAGTATTTAATGTGCATTCAGTGCCCTCCAACAAGCATTGGTACAGTTTACATGTGTATTGAAATGTAGCCATCTGCAGGTTTAAAGCAAATTCAGTGTATCCCACAGCAGTAATCATGGGATGGAATACTAATCTACCGTATTCCACTTTTAATGGAACTGAGAGGCTGGAGAGCATTTTGTCATGGTGGATCTCAGTAAAAGTTCTCTTTACCAGTCCCCAACTGACTCCATGTATTTATCAACTTAACATTCTTTTAGGAAGAGAATGTCTTATAAATAAATATCTTTATAATAATGTTACCTCTATAAATGTTTGCATTACTGTAAAGTACTGTACAGAAGTCTTGGATACTGTTGCACCATTGAGTGCTTTAGTAGATAGGCTAAGTTATTTGCACCATTGCAAAATGTTGATGTCTGTTGTTATAATTATTGTTATGTAAAGTAAGGAGTACCTGTTTAATTTTTAACTCTATTATGAAACGACTGTATTCTTATTATATAAAATGCAAATTCATTCAAATGTGGCCCTTAGGTGCAGAAGATACACAATGTTGTATATATATATATATATATATATATATATATATATATATATATATATATATATATATATATATACAACATTTACATAATTCTTCTGCAATCTAATTAGCTTCTGTCAGGGGAAAAAAGAAACTTTCAAATGTGTCTTTTACATTTTAATAACATGATAGACTACAACAGAGATGAATAACTGAATTCTAAAGTCAAAATCCAACTGGCTACGATAAATGTGGAAGACAGTGCATAACAATATGAGCTTTGAAACAGTTACAGTACACACTAACACTGGTGATTCAAAGCATGCTCTTCTGTTATAGGGTATAACATCAGAAAATGAAAGTTTTATTTTAAACTCTCATTTGCAGACATAGTCTTCACACCACCCTAATTGTTAAAAATTCCTGCACTAAATTTAAAATGCTTTTACTATTCAATTCTGAAGTCAACTAGTAGTTGCCTATAAACGGATCCCATTGCTGTAAACCTGTTAATTTGTAAACATTAGGAAACAATAAATGCAATCAAATTGTCAAATCTTGTTGGTCCCTAGCTGATAAGCAGTTGCTGAAAATCTCAAAAGGAATGTCATAAGAAAACTGTATATTTAAATGTTCATTATAATGTCTGCATTTATTATTTTGTATTGTAAAAATATTAAATGTGGACAATTAAATAATACCAACTGATGTAAAATGCTTGACTTTTATAATTTACTAATTAATTTATGAAATCCATATGTGCAATAAAAGTATTCTCCAACATTGAGACACCAAAGGAGCCTAGACTGTCATGGTTTATTTAACAATGTTGATGTTAAAATTATACACAATTGTACTGCAAAAGCCAAATATAATGTTTCTGTTTTGTAATAGAAAACGGCTTAGCTACTGAAATAAAATAAAAATAAAAATGAAAACTTTAAACGCTTGCAGTCTGATGGTATTGTTGGCTTATAAAGATAAATGCCCCATGTTTTCTTAATTTACAAATAATTCATTTTCTTCACAAAGGGTAGTCTTGAGAGATGTTGCCTCTAGCCACTCCTGAAAGAATCTCATGTGTTTTGAAGCATGGATTATATAGAGCAGAAGAAAGCTTATTGTGAAGAACATTTGCCAAAGGGGAATTCTAGCTTCCTTGAAACAGACTCTTAGGCTTTCTTTTAAACATTGAAAACAAGGGGGGAAAAAACATGTATTTCCTTGATTGGTGCATTAGTGTGTGTTAATAAACAGTGTATTTGACAATTAAAACACTATGTACTCTGTTTACTGTATTGTTATTTTATGTTACCAAAAACAGTGTTGTTCTTAATTCATAATTTAATAATTTGATGCAAGCACAAAGGGAAAAATTAAATGTGAGAAGAGAAAAATAGATAAAACCTGCATTATTTGTGTGTCTAAAGTCTTAAACAAACCAGTAAAATGTGATTCTAATCTATGTGTATTAGTGAATTAGTTACATGAAATAGAAACCACAAACCAAATAAATGGACAGAAATAGGTAAGACTTATTTTTTCAGGCTTTCAATTCACTTTCAATTTGTTTAGGTTTAAAAAGCAAATACAATATATACATCAAATAATATACACATAATATACAATGTTATTGTGTGTGACGTCCTGGAAAAAGGTATTGCAATATTAAGGTTGATCAAATTTTAAAAAAGGACTTTTAAAAAAATGTATGCACTCTTCTGTTTTAACATCTACTGCTCTAATTTGTTCTTTATCAAAGCTGACCTTGCATTATCTTTTAATCCCCCCCTTTGGGAAGTTGCTTGGCAGAGTTTTATGCAGGAGGATTTTCGTTTTGGAGGCTGTGCTGGTTAATGGATGAATCTGCTTGTCACTGGGCTTGTGGCAGCTTCTCTTTATGTGAAATGGCATTCAAGTGTAAAATCAGGTACAGCTGGTGTTTCATGCACCTGCTACGATTTGACTTTGCTACAGTCACAGAGATGGTTGAAATGCACCAATGCACCATGACAGAGTCACCTTCTACAGCAACACTGCTTTGGGGCTCTGAGGTTCGATAAATGCTTGGGAAACTAAAAACTGAAAATACTGTTCTGCATGGAGGAGTGGGCCAAAATTCCTCCACGGCGCTGTGAGAGACTAATCAATAACTACAGGAAGCGTTTGGTTGCAGTTATTGCTGCTAAAGGTGGCGTAACCAGTTACTGAGTCTAAGGGGGTGATTACTTTTTCACACAGGGGCATTGGGTGTTGCATAACTTTCTTTAATAAATAAATGAAATATGTATCAAATGTTTGTGTTATTTGTTCACTCAGGGTCCCTTTTATCTAATATTAGGTTTTGGTTGAAGATCTGATAACATTCAGTGTCAAAAATATGCAAATCAGACAGGGGGCAAATACTTTTTCATGGCACTGTATATAAGAAACAACTTAGATCAATCCTCTGGGTTGTTTGCTGTTTTTTTTTTTTTCACTTTACAAACAAGCATTTCAGTGACATTAATCCCTCGCTATGGCTGTAAATAAATTATCTAGAGCCAACAGCAACATGAAAAATGAAATCACTATGATGTACATCCACTGTTTAAACATGTAAAATGTAAGATAGACATATGCCTCCATAAACCCCTGGGTATTTAGTTTGACTTGTTTGGCTATACTCATAAAAACTGCACGAGGTAGAGCAGGAAATGACGAATAAACAGCTCTACAGCTTCTACGTTCTGTGTCTGAAAGAGCAAACAACGTGCTGGTTTCTTGGCTAGTGGTTTATTATTTTTGCAAAGTAAGCTTGAGCGCAACGTAGAAAAACATCAACCAATAGTTAGACGGCTTTTGGAATGGGGCGGGACCTTGTTTTAGGGGTCTCGATGTGAGATAGAAACACATACATTTTGTAACAGCGGAATGATTATGGTTACTATTTCATTGGGGATTCGCTACACGCAAAACTAAACAAAACAAACAAACAAAAAAAGTTTTGATATTGTCAGTTTCAGAAAGATCGTGTTGTGGCAACGAGTGCGAGTTAAATATACACGTGTTGTTATGTGTTGGGGCAATATATGGGGGTTCTCTCCATAGTCTGTAAAAGAATCATATTTGCTCTCAATCATCCTTAGCATATATATATATATATATATATATATATATATATATATATATATATATATATATATATATATATATATATATAGCCTCTAGTTAGTACTCTCTCAAAACACAACAAATCCCATCTATAGTTCAAAGCGCCCCCAGACAGTAACGATTGTGATTTTTGTTGCCGCAGAGCTAAAATAATGCATTACCAGGTGTGTCTATGTTGGAGGCTCCGCCTTATTTTACCTTACATGGCTATTGTAGGGAGGAGTGATTGACAGCGGCCAGCAGCTGCTCAGACATGGCGGAGCTTGCAGTTTTGTGGGAGAGCTCTTAGAGTTACATTACTTTCACACAGTTCTGTCAGCAAAATCAAAAGAAAAAAAGAAGGAAAAGGCGGATCGATCTGCTTTTCAAGGAAAAAGCTTTGAAAATGGCAGAAATGTAGGACCTTCGTGAAAAAATGCACTGCTGTTTCTTAGTGCAGTCAACAGCCTTAGGCAACAAAAAAATATGGCTACTAGTGTCTTTCAATTTGTGATGAAAAGCTCCTCAACTCAGCCATTCGTTGCAATGGCTGCTGTGCTGATTTCCTAAAAGTGACCACCCAGAAGAAGTTGTACATTCTTATTTTGGCGGTTTTGAAGAAATTAGCCGTGGAAAAAGGTACAGAAAGAATCCAACTGAAATGGAACCTAAGCACAAAGAGTTTTTAGATCAGTACCACCAGAACTTGTTGGAGTCCATTACAGATGCAGACAGGGTGATAGAGTTGCTTGGCAAAGCTGGTACCCTGAGCCAGCTGGAGAGGTACGAACTGGACAATAACTGTTCGTCTAGCTCTGAGAAGACAGACCTTCTTCTGAAGATGCTCATGAACAAGGAGAGGGACCATTTCCCAGATCTGTGTGTGGCCCTGGAAAAGACCCACCCTCACCTGTATTCTGCACTCTTTGTGAACGGCGTGGGACCTGTGGACAATTCTTCAGGTAATTTATTTGTAAATAAATACTATCAGTGTAAATAGCTGTTTATAAAAATAAGCCATATTTCTCTTATACTTACGTAGCTACGTGATGGTTGAATTTGTTTACGATGGTAAGGAAGAGTACATATTTTATGTAATAAATTCATTTAAAAATATTTTAACGTCAGTTGCAGAGTCTGCATATAGCTCGTTAATAAAGAAGTTACTGTTTTCAATCTGTGGCTCAATATGCCTCTTTTAGCGATTTGTCATTTTGTGTGTTGGGCACATCAAGAAAAGAAAAACAGAAAAGAAAAACAATGTGTGACATGCGGTTCTGAAACAAACTCGTTTGTTTGACCATCACATGCACTGCAGAAAAGTGACACTAGTGATAAACACACTCAAAGGGTTGGATTCGTTATCGTAAAACCGTTGCAACGTTTATTTTTAGAAAATATCTGCTGAATCATTGGGCTACTTGTATTCTTTCACGTGAGCATGACACATGAACTTAAACTGGGCCGTGTTCATTTACACTAAAATGTAATTAATTGATGTCTTTGCTGATGTTATTGGAATGTTTATTGAACAATATCAGAAACCGTATATTCGTGACAAGTCAAGTTGGTCTACGTTTCCACTACTTTAAATCTTTAGATATGAACAGCATTTCAGCTTGTTATGCCTACGTTACTAATAGCTTGTTTACAGAGAAGGATACAATTAGATTTTGAGAAATTACATTACTATATGAAAATCCAGTAAAGAAGCCGTTTAGCCACATCTGGAATTGTTTACTTTGTTTTAAATATGAATATGTAAAGGTACTTTTATCTGTTGCCATCCAGCCCATTCTATACAACTGTTCCACCAAACATCTTTTTTTTTTCTTCAATCAGAATATATATTTTTAATTGAGTGCCCAGCAATATATTTATGCCTGTCTTCTAACCTGAATTGACATTCCCAATATGAATCTTATTTTATGGTGTAATTTAGTATATTGAGGAGGACTGAAGGTGAATGGGTAGCATCTGTACCTGCTGGTTTGTCAATCACCTGTTTTTACCTGGTGACCCTAGGCTCAGGTGTTAACAAGCTAGTAGGGGTCTCATGGTGAGCCAACTTCATAATAGTAATTCCTAGTAAAACAGTAGATACCCTCCATACTTTAAATATTGAAAATCCACATTCAGTAGGAGGTACCAATTTACATTTTGCAGTACTTATTTTTGTGTTTAAAGTGATGATTTAGGAGTGGCACAATTTTAGACATTGAACATTAACCTTCAGTAACCTTTTTTGGTAAAAATGAACAACGGTAAATGCATGATTCATTATAGATCTGCTTTACTAAATCTGAACTTGCATCTGTTCTGAAAATGAGTGTTTCTATATAACATTTAATATAATTAACAGTATCAACTCTAAATCAAAATACACTTTCTTACAAAGATTCTGAATAACATTCAAGAAATATCTTAGTCCAGTACTTCATTGAAGTAGGAACAGATATAACTAAAACATTTATTTAGTGGTTCATGAACAAGTTATGGATATGAAGTTTTGTTTAACAAAATATCCCCAAATCCTGTACAAGAATTTGATTACAGCAATGGTATTCACACCTGTATATGCATTAACATGGAGGGAGACTAGATTCCCCGGGGAGGTTGACTGTTTGTGGTTTAATCACCAAGGAGACATTTTGGATTACCATCTGAGGTTGGGGACATAGCTTGCTAGCTTGAAAGTTTTAATAATGTTTTTTGCATGTGTGTGTAAGCATCTGCTGTTAAGGTGCCATTTTTAAATGAAACTTAAAATTGATCAGGTTTTAGAAACCAAGCTGTAACTTTAACAGACTGATAAAGACAGTAACAAGTGTGCTGGCCTTTACTGTATAACTAGGCACATTAAAGTGAGTGAGTTTTAATTATTTGCTTAGTTAGTTAGTTAGTTAGTTGCTCCCTACAGCGTAACTTAATGTATGTTCGGCGGTAACTTACTTTTTATTTTTGATGCTTGTAACATGTTTTATGTATGTAAACAAATGATACAATCCCATGCTTCTGTCTAAACAGTGTGGTTAGGCTGTTCTCTATAAAGTGACCTAAATGTGTGCATCTGTCTGTTCAGTAGACAAAAATCAATGTGTTACAAATGCATGACAAAATGCATCCAGGCAGTTCACAGGCAAGAAATGGGTCAAATACAGTAAATAGCCAGAAGGCAGTGCAAGGGTTAACCATGTGATGAACTACAGACACTGTCCTGTTAAATAATGTCAGACAGGATACAGCATACAGTGTGACTCATGGGTTGGAGTGACCACATCATTTAGTAGCTACTGTGGTGTTTTACTTGTACTTTTTCTCTCTGTTGTTTAAATAGTTTTATTATAGCTCTGTATAGCTTTTTATTTAAGAGCGTGGTTTAATCTGCAACCTAGTTATGCACATTATAGTCATCTATACAGCTATATTCAGCAGCTAAATTCTGGCAAAGATGAACCCTATACTCCAAAACCAAGCAGAACATTCCACATACTTTTTTTTTTTTTTCCAAAGATTGATTGGTTCCATTTGGGGCAGATCCATATTGTATTATTAGAAAATTGTAATATTGGGAGTATACTATAACTTCTTACTAGAGAATGGGATTGATAGTTTAAACTCAGAAACTTAATTGCAAACTATCATGTGAACTGAAACTTTTTTAATGTTTGATGGACTCCTTTTAAAAATAAGAGGTTTTCAGACTTCCGTTGGATTAGGTTTGTATCAGCTCCAAAAAGGCCAGGTGTACGGCTTCAATTCATTGTATTCAAATATTTTATCTAGTCTTTCAGCGGGAAGGGCATGTTGAGACATCCGTGTTATCCCTGTAGCATTTACCTTACGTGATACATACCCCTATATCCTGATGGTTCATTAGTCTTTCATAGACAGTGTGCATTTCCCTGTGAATTTGTCAGGTTTCTTTATTCAGATTCATTTCTCAAAACCAGTCTTGTACACACTTGCACATTTTTGTTGACACTTCTTTAACATAAGCTAATTTGACATTTAACTGCAATCCTTTTTTTTTTTAGTTGGTAATGTAGAATATATGTTCAGATTACATTTAAAAATGACTGGAGGGTGTTGTCTGTTGCAATTTTTTTTGAATTTTTTTTTTTACAAGCGATATTCTTGGATTCTTACTTATTTCACACTACTAGCAGTTGATTTATAATAACAAATCATGTTACCTTTATGCATTTTACTTGTTCTGTTAAAGATATTTTTTGTCCTGTTATCTATTTAAAATCACTTGAAATCCCTGTGGCGCAGGGAAATGAGGCATATGTTTTAATAACAGCCAACATCCATAGTGGATGTAGTCAAACCTCTCTCGTACGGAATCCTGTGATGCTGACAAAGCAGTAGAAAAGGCTGTTGCTTGTATGTTACCAGTTAAGTTCAGTTAACTTTTGTAAAGATCGGATTCATGAACCACATCCTGATAACTGACCTCAAAGCTGCACACATGAATACAGATTCATTCTGTTTTTAAAAAAAAAAAAATTGTGAGACCCAATTAACATGTGTTGATATATAAATCTTAGTGTTGAAAATATTGCAGTAAGCTTAGTCACCCTGTCCAGACTAGTATGTGTAGGGGGTGGGGTACCATCTTTACAGTTGTGTGTGCCTTTACATCTGAACCTGTTACAGTCCATCGCTATATGATATCTGTGTCAATGGGTAGACATGCTTCTTTTTTTCTAAATATTGGTCAATAGTTCAGCCAGTTTTACTATGCTGAGGTCTGTTTCCTATGAAAAAGTGCTTTATGTTTTTGCACTTAGTCTTTCAAATCCTTCACTGGTTCTGGCCTCCCCATATTTTCTTCCACTGTTTTCTTGTCTCTCAGGATGCAGGGTTGCTGAGGCATCCTAATATAAAGTTGTGCTCATGGGAGAAAGACCTTGTGCTATTTTAGAACCCTGTCTTACTCAATCAAACTGTGGTTCACGGATACATCATTACATTTCTAAAAAAATAAAAAAATAAACCCCAACTTTTCATATACCATAAACAAATTAATATATCCCTTTATGGTCGTAGTGCTATTGGGAATTGAAATTCAAGGTTGCTTTTTTTTAAAGCATTGAGGGGAGTTCTGTTTCATTTAACAAAAATATTGCAAAACGCTTCTCTCTACAAGCTGTAATTACACATGGAAGGCAATCCAAGATGTCTTATGCATGAATGAAAACATACATAATCTGGGAAAGAAAATCATTCAAAATAGTTATTCAGGAAATACCAGTTGGGATCGGCCTGTCTTCAGATTATTGATTTGTTCTAATTGTAGTCTGTTTCATACTAAAAAGGACTGATCTGCTAACGGTGTGCTTTTCTTTATGATTATAGGTACATTTGTACTACTGGGCTTCAGATTAGATTGTCAACTGTACTGTCATTTTAAAGTCTCATTTTGAACATGGAAATGATTTAAAGCTCTTGGACAATAAAAATGTTGTGTGTGCTTAATTTCTGTTATTGTAAATCATTTTGTTATGATGTTGTTAATTATCTTGCATGTCAAACTAAACTATGGTTGCACTACATTTTAATATTAATGTTAGTGTTTTACCCATGATTAAACTTTGATAAGACTAAATACTTCATTTGAAGAAAGACTGCGATGGTATGCATACTTATTAAACCTAGGAAAATATATTTGTTTTACTTTGATTATTTATTTAATAATGCACATTGATAGGGTTTTAATGGAGAAAGTTGTGGAGGGAAAGGCAAAAACTAGGAACATAGACATAACTTGAAAAATAAATGTTTGTTGTATACCATCATTGAATGACCAGGTTTACTGACTGGAATATGTTTGCATAATGGTTGCTTAGTAGGAGCTGCACAATGTATAAACAACCTCTCTTTGTAGCAGGATGCTGTGTGGTTTTAGAGCTGACATTAAAAGTGCATGGTGCCAGCTATGTATAGTGCTGGCATTTCTGTAATGATTTAGGACTGATTTATATTTGCATGGGCCTGATGGTCCTTTAAATCAAGAGACTGCAGAACACTGATGTTTGGACAACATGCTTTTTCTTATCTCTTCGTGAAGTGACTCGGCTGACTTACTGATTCATTTAAATGAACTTTTCAGAAAATAAATCTGCAGGGGAAGAGTTTGACATGAAGTAGGAGAATGTTCTGTTAGTTTTTTTTTTCCTAATTGTAGTTTACAGTTAACATTTGATTTTAGAAATTAAAAGGTTCTCGTGTCAGATACAAGGTCAGAATGCTTCAGAGTAGCAATTTTACTGTTACATCAAGTATTTAACCTAAAACAATTTAATCCCTGATGAACTTACTTAATCATCCTGCAATCTTTCTAATGATTTCCCGTAATGTACCGATTATAATGTCACTTCCTCTTGTATGGTCTGTAATGCTGTATTCTGAACAGAATAATTATGTGGTTATCTGGTTATTTTTTATGTTTCATTTTAACGTGGCTTGATTTGAAATCAAATCGTAATTTTAAAAAAAATAAATAATAATAATTGGTGTGATGTACATTTTTATATGAAATAATCACTTTCAAAATGAGTAAAAAAAAAATATATAGTATATTACTAAAAATGTAAACCTGTCATTATAGATCACCATGTAGATTATCTTAATACTTGTAGCTTGCAGTTAATGCAAATGATAAGTAATATGTAAGTGTTTATAACATTTACTTTTATTAATTGATTTGCAGACTTAAAAATGAGGCTACAACAACTAGCACCTTACCTGAGCTAAGAATGACCCATTAGAACATTGTAATTCTACACTAGTTTGATAGCTGCTGCTGAGGTCACAGTGAGCCAAGCTGCTGTTGCAGTACATTTGAGGGCTTTTCACTACTGGGCCAACTGGTTCCTCCACTGTGCAATGAAAAGAAGGGCCTGGCCAGGAACAAAAGGCCTTTGTTTTAGGCTTGGCTGTCCAAAGTGCGCTGTCAGCAGCTTGCTCTGTTTATGGACTGTAGAAACTGTCAACTAGTGTCCCAATGGACGTGAACCAGATAAACCCAGTGCTGGGAGTAATGAGTTATGGACTGATGGGCTGTAACAAGGCGCTTTGTGGGGGTGGGTTATAAAAAAAATTAAAAAAAATTCAGATTCCCTAAAACGGTTTCTGCCTGTACATTTTAGCACAGAACACATGTCTGCCAATTTATTAGCAAAAACAAAAAAAACAACATGTCTGCAATTTTTATTGATCCACATCTAATCTGATCACTCATAAATAAGCATAAGTTTCATTACTACTCTTGGTATCGACAAACTGTAAATAATCTTAAGAGATACTTGGGCCAAAATAAGTATATTATGACCATCCCTAACATTTAGAATGAAAAACAAATAAGCAAATGCATTTGGTGATGGTGTTTATTTGTTTTATTTGATACTGTAGATCAGTTGAATGTATGGATTTTAAACAAACCAAAAAAGAAAAAAAAAGAATCAAATTCCAGATTATTTTTTTAGAAATTGTTAGATGTTCCAAAGAATCTTTGTCCAGGTTAAACACAGTCAGAAAATGTAATCTATTTTTTGTATGTGGTAGTGTATTAACGCTTTGCGGTCCATTTATTAACTCTGCGTCAGGCTCGCCAGGTCCAATTTATTTTCACACGCGCAGTTAATTTTAGACGCGCTGTTTAAAAGTATTTTTTTACACAGTCAAACGGGTTTAAATGGCCCTGCATATCAACAAAGCACTCACTAGGGATCTCCAGCCCCGCCCCACCCTTTCGTTTGCTATCGCTTTCACATATGCTACCAAATAAAAAATAATAATAATAATAGTCGTACATACTGATTAATCGTCTCCTGATGACTCGTTTTATCACCAAACTCCTCAATAATGCAATCCAAGTCATTATTTTATTGCTATAACATCTCAAAAAAGCTCTGCAAATGTCCGTGATAGTCTCTGTGCGCTGATACTGCAACTCCCAGCTTGTTTCCATATGACCGCCCCATCTGATGCAAGGCTAGTATGACTATTCATGAGATACACCTTTTTTTTTTTTTTAAATCGGCTTGTCTCGGCCCCTTTCGTTCCCACTCGGCCATTGAATGGTTTTCTCGGCTTTTTCCGTTGAAAAACTGACTTTTTTTGCGTTTTTTGCGTTTTTAAAATGATGTCGGACAGGGTCCGACAAAGGACCTGATGGGAATAATTGCAGTGTCGGACCCAGTCCAGCAAATGACCGCAAAGGGTTAAGTGTGTGAAGTTCCGTTTATTATAATGTTTTTTTTTTCTATTCTGGAGTTTCAATGTCTCTTTTTTCATATTAAAATGTTAACCTCCAGAAAGGAAAAGGAGGCTATTCGCTTCAACATGAATTGCATGTCAAGAAATGGGAAGTGCCGTGTTGCAAGCTTCTCTGTCAGTGTGGATTATGCCAGCCTTAAGTAATAAGCAGTTCTTGTTGATATCTGTCTGTAGCGTCTGCTATTTTTAATTTAACCAAATCAAAATCATTTCACTTCTCCTTTTTAAATAATCATGCAAAGTAGTTCTCTGTTTAAGTCTCCAATAGAAAATCCTATGAAATGTTATTGGTTGATTTAAGCAGGTTTATGGTCAGAGGCTCATCTAAAAATAACTGCTTTAGTGTGAATACCTAACCATGCACATTCCTATTGGGAGATATTGTGGAAAAGTGTGTTGGTATGTTTTTGCTTATCCAATTCTGATGAAACTTTTCTAAAGGACAAGAGGTTTTTTATCAGAATTGAGATAATTGTGCATTTGTATGTGTACTGTATGTCACCCATTCTTTTTACCAAAGAGCTCCTCATTTTGTAATTACAGAACATGTTAGACTGTAAGAACCTAGGGATAACAATGTATGTAGGCTTTTCTTAACTTTTTAGGTTTCTGCATTGTAGAGCCTATATTTTCTTCATGTTACATGAACTGTATTCTATGATTCCTTTTGTCAAGTTCCGTTTAACTGCCACTTTGTTTTCCCCGCTATCAATGGTGCAGACAACATGCTCTGAGACAGTGTTTTCATAATTGACACACAGCTGTATTCTATGATTCTTTTGGTAATATTTTCTTTTCCACAAGCCATGTCTTGTTGGTATGCAAAACTACCCAGAGCCATTTTATAGTGTTTAATACATATCACAATTAATTGTAAGAATTGCATGTTTATTCCATAAAGTGCTAGCAGCAGTGCTGGATTTAATAGTCCAAGACATTCTGCATTTATGTAACTGTGACTGAGGCCAATGGCAGATGTCTACGTAGAGCAGATTTTGAAAACACACTAAGTATGTTTTACTGCCAGTGGCTGTTGAAGCAGTTGTAATGGCCAGTGTATTTTTTTTTTCTTAGAAGGTATAGTTCTCTGTTTAGTATGATTGCTCCAATACAAGAAAAAAAACTTTTTTTTTTTTTAATACTAACGTGATTTCTATTTGTCATTTTAATAAAGTGGCCTCCATAGAGTTTAGTTGTGTTTGCTATTCATGAACAACATTTCCCTGCTAATTACAATGAGAGAAAACATTAAAAATAGTTCAAATAAATGATTGTGAGTAATAAACCTAACAGTGAAGCAGGTTGAATTAATGGTAACTATGGAAAATATTGGATGCTCATCTTGCTACTTAATTTTGCCCATACTGTTCTCAGCCAGCTTTTTAAAGTAATAAACCTCTTGTAACCAATAATTGGCATAAAAACAAAACAAAAAAAAAAAACTATACTTAACCATCAGGCTGCTGTGGAGCCAGAATATTTGGTACTTGGCTGTATCTCAAATAAAGGTTCACTTACCTATTATTGTAATGATAATACATCTAATGAACCAAATTGTGTTGAAAATGGCATTGAAATAGGCAGGTGCTAAGTGAGTTTTGCCCATGCAGCTCAGGTACCAAATTCATTTAAGTTATCGAGGCTTGGTTTGATCCAGGGCTCCAGAAGTAATTGTAACCCCACCACCCATTGCACTTCATCTTCTATTATCAGAATATGTTTTAAATGGATGTTTAGTCTTGCAGAGAAAGAACATGTAAGTAAAATTAGAGCTAAATTCCTGAGATGTAATCACTTTTATGATTTGTATGAACTATTGCAAATCTCTATTAATAGTAAGTTGTTGTTTTTTCTTCTTTCTTGCTCGTTAAACTTTTGAACTCCTACAGTGCACTACTTCATGCGTGCTTTGCCCTTGGTAAACTTTGTGCAGAATGTATGCTGACTCCCTCTCCACCCAGTACTAAAATGATATTTTTTTATGTAGCAATCTTTCTTTGAATTTTATTGAATTCCAAACGGTATGGGGAGAATATGCCCTGTTTCCTAACTTTTTACACAAGGTTCACTCATTCTTGCTACATATAGTATGCTGATGTAATTTGCTGGTACTGTATGTGTGATGTGATACTGAAGGCATTCCTCAACGTTTACTTTACTAACCAATTTGGCTAGCCTTCTGGTTCCTTTTTTAATCAAAGGTTATATCAAAACTTTATTTACAGTTAGTCTGATTTTAGTTTATTTACCATTCACAAAATAGCTTCCAGAGCTGTTAAACCCATACAATCTTGAGTTGGTTGTAAAGCTAGACCTATAGCTAGTGATTTGAACCAGGAGAGCTGGAGGACATTTTAAACAGAGCATATTTTTTATTATTATTCTGACCTGCTTGGATGCTTTAAGTGGAACAAAACCAACTTGTTTCCACTTGTTTAGTTCTGGTGGCAAGACAGATTCCTGTATTTAAAGGTTTTCCTGCTGCAGTAATGTGGTCATCTAATGTAACCAACGTGGCATCACCATATTCCATGGATTGGGTGTCTCTTTTTCACCAATCACATTGGTGACATTTTATGCTTGTGATCTAACGTAACATAAGAACATTAGCCCATCTTGCTCGTATGGTTGTTAGTAGCTTATTGATCCCAGAATCTCATCAAGCAGCTTCTTGAAGGATCCCAGGGTGTCAGCTTCAACAACATTACTGGGGAGTTGGTTCCAGACCCTCACAATTCTCTGTGTAAAAAGTGCCCCCTATTTTCTGTTCTGAGTGCCCCTTTATCTAATCTCCATTTGTGACCCCTGGTCCTTGTTTCTTTTTTCAGGTCGAAAAAGTCCCCTGGGTCGACATTGTCAATACCTTTTAGAATTTTGAACGCTTGAATCAGATCCCCGCGTAGTCTTCTTTGTTCAAGACTGAATAGGTTCAATTCTTTTAGCCTGTCTGCATACTACATGCCTTTTAAACCGGGGATAAATTCTGGTCGCTCTTCTTTGCACTCTTTCTAGAGCAGCAATATCCTTTTTGTAATGAGGTGACCAGAACTGAACACAATATTCTAGATGAGGTCTTACTAATGCATTGTAAAGTTTTAACATTACTTCCCTTGATTTAAATTCAACACTTTTCACAGTATATCCGAGCATCTTGTTGGCCTTTTTTAGATTGTAGATTTTTTATAGCATTGTCTAGATGAAGACATTTCTGAGTCAACATAAACTCCTAGGTCTTTTTCATAGTTCCATTCTTCAATTTCAATATCTACCATATGATATTTATAATGCACATTTTTATTGGCTGCGTGTAGTACTTTACACTTTTCTCTATTAAATGTCGTTTGCCATGTGTCTGCCCAGTTCTGAATGCTGTTTAGATCATTTTGAATGACCTTTGCTGCTGCAACAGTGTTTGCCACTCCTTCTATTTTTGTGTTGTCTGCAAATTTAACAAGTTTGCTTACTATACCAGAATCTAAATCATTAATTTTTGTGGAACGGTATTACGTTTGCAATTCTCCAGTCTGTCGGTAAAACCCTGGTGTCAAGAGACTGTTGCATGAACATGTGTTTAGAAATTGGTGCTTAAAGGAGCTTTTCTCCCCCTTTTTAAACAGTTGAGCTGGCTGCAGGATCAAAGATAAACATCAGTTCCTTCTCCAGGCAGGTGTTATGTTTAGAAATGGTTGGCAAATTACATAGAGCAGCTACCATACACCTAAGGTATGAGGCAGTTTTTGAAGGTTTATTTGGAAAAGGGACAGAAAGATTTATGTTTGGTAAGTGGGCCTGGGGTGGACAAATTGTTAGGGCCCTGTGACAGAAAGACAATGATTCTTGGTTGTAAATCTCCCTCCCGACCTGTGAGGGCACTAAGCAGCGAGAACAGAGTTCTTTGGACGGGCTGGTCTGACAGTTCTTTCCCAGGGTCGGGAAGTTGGCCAGTCTGGATGAAGGCGAGAAATGCAAGAACGCATTGACCCGGAAGGTAAATGATGTGGCAGCCACAGATTGGAGAGGTGGTTGCACTCGTTTACCAAGGGGTCATGTGTGACAGCATATAAAGGGGATGGAGAATCGTAATCTGTTCCTTCATTTTGGTTTATGAAAAGTGACCTGGAAAGACCTGTGTTTCGTGTATCCGTATCGTGAGTGTTTGTTCTGTCCATTTGTTGTTTGCTATCACTAGACAGCTAACACGTTCCAGAGCTGTCGCCAGAAGCCAGCACAAATCCGGACCAGCACTGCACTTGTATCACCGATAATTGTATTTGCACCACTGTGTATGTGTTTTGTGTGGGTGTATAATAAATAAAAAAAAAACTGGACTATTATTTCAGGACAAACCCGGGGATTACAAATTAAGTAAGCCACGCTGCTGTATACTTAACGTCATTTATTGTTTACTGTTTGTTTTGACGTCAGGCACTGGACACAAAGATATCATTAAACAATCTTTGCACCTGGATTATAATTGTTCTTTGATCACCTGCACCTGCACACTATTAACCACTTTGCCACAGGCCCTAATTTTGATTTGGAGCTTGAAACTGAGAAGTTGTTGACAGGTTCAAATGAGGGACAGGAAGAACCTGTAGGTAGTCTTGATGTTTGTTCTCTGCTAAAATAGTTTAATGGAAACCTCCACACATACTCAAATGTAACAGAATTACAAGATCTAGTTGAGCAATGTTTTGGTTGGTTGACCTACCAGGAAATACCTGTGAAGAAATACAAAGTATCCTTTTATTATAAAAATCATATTTTATGAGGTTTATAATATATAGTGTTTTTATGTGATTTAGTGTGGGTTGAACTTAACTGGTAAAACTATATAAATATGACAATACTGAAGCAGCCTGCCAAAAATGTGGAGAAGCTTCCTCTCTAGTACTAGTTACTTATGAATCGAAAGTCTTCATGCAAATGTAATTTACATTTTGTTCAACGTTTGGCAATAGTTAAAAGCAAGATCAGGCTGAACTAACAGAAAACATTAATATTTCATTAAAGATCAGTCTGAAAAAGCCATAAACAAGTTAATTTGTCATTTATTATTTTTTTGTTTTCGACAGCTTCAGTATGTTCCTGCATTTAACTATTTACGTTAAGATTATGGTTTATCATTAAATCATTTATATTGTGTTATATATGGTGCTTAAAGGTGTTTATACTGTACTCTGTAAATAAAATTTAACATGAAAACAAAATGCATATAAACTTTAAAAGAAGAGAATTGAGGAATATGCACAAAGTAGAAAAATAAATACCATGTATTCTGGACATAAGCCCTTCATCAGCTAATGCCACACATAAATATATGTAAGTACTTCAATACCTGAAGCTCAAGACATTCACTAGGCAGAGAATGTGGTGGAATTTTTAACACTGACCAATTTACTGATGATTCCCTATTTCTCTCTTAAGTTAATGGCCATTTATATAATGGGACTATTGAATTGCTCACGGCAGAAATGTAACCTCAAATATACTGTAGATTTATACCCTTTTCTAAGACACTGCACATATCTTATGTAAGAAATCAGTATTAAGTGCTGGGCATCAGGGTGTTGCTTGATATATGAAACTTAGTTTCAAATGCTTTGTCACAGTACAGTAGGACTGTAGTTAGCGAAATACCTTTTTTTTAAACTTTTAACCATTATTTCTGTATAGAATCGCGGTACCTTTTGATGTGGCCTCTTAAATGACTGGGCTGAACAGATTTGTTTGTCATACAGGAAGTGGTAAGAAGATTTGTTTTGTGTAATGGGGAGCATTACTAAATCTACTGCATAACACTGCCCACTAGTAAAAACCCAACCTTTTAAAGAATAATTAAAATATTGTTACAAATGCATACATAGATTTTTAATAAAGGGGTAAACTTGTTAACTGCTATAGATGGAAATCGTGGAGGACACAATTATTTATCCATATGCCAACACCTTTTTAAGAAGGCGATTGCACATTATGGTTGCTTAAATAAATAAATACAAAATGATGATTAAATACTGTTCACTTTTAATTTTGTTTTAATCAGTAATTTGTTTAATTTCAATTAAGCACTCCGTGCCTGTATACACACAATGGCAGAATGTTTTTATTTAAAAAAAAAAAAAAAAAAGCAGTTGTTGATGCCTGATACTTTTATCATGATTCAAACCAGTTGTTCCGAATTACTATGAAGCTGCTTTTGTTTTTCAGTTTAGTATCTGAATCGAAGTGAGGCTTCTGTTCCAAGATATCTGCCCGAACTACTGACTTTTTCTAGTGTCAGTACAGTAACGCACTAATGGTTGCTGTAAATAAAGATCGCTAAGTTAATTTAGACAATGATCAGACTCCTGTAATTGCTGTAGAACTGTATACAGCACTGGGGTCACATGACTTACAAGAAGTAGTGAGTGGTTGATTCCTGTGAACCTTGCCCATTATGACAATGTCTGGCCAAACAGACTCATGGGAAACTGCAGGCAGACAGAACAAAGCATGGCTGATCCATGTGATGCCTTCGCTCCTGAGGCAAATTGCTCTTTCTTTCTGTTGTCAGAGGGAAAGAGGACTTTGTAAGCTGGGCCAGTTCCAGTATTAATCAAACACTATAGTCCCCTACAGCAAGTGGGAACACTGCCAAAGTCAGTTTGAGTTAGTGTACCGAGAGGTGGGTAAACAGAAATGTTTGTCAGGCTCCCCTTTTAGCCTGAGTACTAAGCCTACATGAGGGCTTGCTGACAAAAAGTTGAATCAGCTGTACCCACGGCAAAGGAGACACTAATTAATAATAAAAAAAGCAGCGTTTGGGGGTATGTGTGATTTCAGAATGTGAATGACATTTGAAAGCGGTTTCAATTCTCTTGTCTCCTTCTGGGGAATGGGAGTTAAAAATACAACTGAAAAGGTTCTCAGCATTCACAGATCACAGTGGAACCGGTTATATTAATTAACGAGTGTCTTTAACCAGTTTTAATTCCAATTTATAATGCATAAACCGTGTACTGTACTGGACCAAAGCAGGAACTGAATCCTTTTAAAGTAATGACTGAGAATGCAGACCAGTCTGTTTTTACTTTAAAGGTATTTATTTAAGGACATGGTAGACATGATTGCTGAGTAGTAAAACACTTATCCTGTTGTATACTTTAAATGCTGTAATTTCAACTATACAGATGCATAATGAGTCCCTGCCACTCCCCGGTGTTCACCTTTCTCTCACAGTTCACCTTTTGTGTTAAACCAAGTCCATAAACAATGCCATTGGGTGCCTAACGACTGCCTCTTTTTTTTTTTTTAATGGACATTTCATTATTTTCACCTGCTGTTGAAGTCCTTGATGCAAATGGAAGAAATGGAAGGAACAGTACACATTCCCTCACATTACCCACCCCTTTCTTGTGGTGGGATTATTTTGGTACTTCAGTAAACCTAATCTCTCTCTCACACACACACACAAATATTAACAGGCACAGACTTTACAGTTCATGACAGCAGAGAGAAGCAGCCATACTAATTTGCAAATGGCAAATATATATGTGTGTTTATTTTACTCGGAGGGCAAATTAACAGTTAATTTAAGCTGCTTTTTTGTTGATAGTTAGTAGAGAGAACTTCAGAGTTGACTTAATTTTCTGATAAGCATTTTCCTAAAAGTGTGATCAACATTTTAAAATGGAATTTCTTGCCTCTTATTGGCATTAGCACAACACGTGGTTGAAAATTGCAACAAAATATAATTTTTTTTCATAGGCAGAAATTCTTCGAGCCAGAATATCCATGGTACTGCTCCTGCTGTGTTTGTTTTTTTGTTCTCTTTGCCAGCAGGTCTACCTCTCTCTCAAGAACTTTTATCAGTATTAGCATTAGGAAATTCAGACATGGGAGACCATTCATTCTAAATGCTTAATTAGACAGGTTTATTGGTTTCATTAAAACTAATTCCATTAGTGCAGTCCAAAACTGACCTCAAAATTCCATATAAAATAAGTGGGAAAGGGATAAACAAAAACGTCTTTGATTGCTGAGAGACGCAGACCTAAATGTGTAAACTTTCCAGTGGAAACATTTTGTACTGTGAAACCTTTAAACTCAAGACTATCACACCCATACCTCAGGTAAAGGGTTATTTAAAAAAAGAAAAAAAAAATCATACTTGCATACAGCAATATGTATAGCATATAGGTAAAAATACTTTTTGCCTAATATATTTTTCATAATCGGGAGGATATTTATAAGATTCTGCCCTTTCCCTCAGGTAGATTGTACAGTAAAAAGAGGTGCCTTTATATTTGTCAGTCCACACACAGCAGTATTCAATTCTTCAGAGATTTAAGATGATTAGGCTAAAACATCTATTAGGTTTTGTAGAAGGATCTAGTATCAGAATATGCTTAAAATCAAATAGTTTTTTTTCCCTGGAAACAGATTAATGTTTGAAAACCAGAAGAATGAAACTGAAGTCGATCTGTTCAGTAAACAGGTCTGTAATAATATTAGGGATTGGTTCATTTAGGGGCTTTGTTGTTGCTTCTAAATACTAAGCATAGTTCTCCATGACAAGTCGGTACATGGCAGTATTAAGATGACAAATATTAGGTGTTGTAAATTATACAGAGCATCTGTTCAGTGAGAGGGGAAAAAGGTTATCTTTGCCTGGAACAATTAAAAAAAAAAAAATAATAATAATAATAATAATAAAACAGTGGCATAAGCACAACCTTCTTTTCCCATTTGAACATCAATATAAGTCACAGAGATGCTTTAATGATGTAGAGACTTTTAATTAATTAACAAACAAAAGTTTTGCTATGCTGTTTTAAGTTTATAATTACTTTCTTCTCCATACATTATACTGTATTTTGAATAAAATACAAAAAAAAAACATGACTGTATTCTGTAATCAAATAACAAACATTACAGTTGCTAGGAGTCATTAAAAAAATACTCTTAAGTACTATAATCTGTTAGTTTCAAACATAATTAGTAAATGTGTTTGCTTTTACAGGATCGACCTACAGTGTACTGTCTACAATGCCTTCCGACTCGGAAAGTAGCGGATCTCTCAGCAGCATTGGTAAGTACAAAAGAAAATAATCTTCAGTGAAAAACATGAACATTACCCTGTTCATAGAAGTTCTATAAAAACATCTTGATGTGTGCATATGCTGCATGTTATCAGTGTCTATTTTGCTTTTCACATATTTGGCTAATATATTTACATTATTTTACTTTGCACAGGAATCTTATTTTTATACTGTTATATTTTATGTTGCCTTTCCTCACCAACTAACTTAATAGAAAAGCATCAAACCAATATTAAAGTGTCTCTCTTTTTTTCAATTCTGTGTAATTGTTATGGTAACAGTATATGGTGTTTGTGTATTTTGATATTCACACTTACTAGCTGTTATCTATCTCTCTGTACTGTAAGTAAATATGTCACAAGTTAATGAGAACAGTGAGGGTATTTGTTCTTTTGCAAAGAACACTGCTTACCTGGAGGCAGGCCAAAAGAGGCGATTTGCATACTGATTGGTTTCTGTAGTTTGATTGGGGTTGAATCAGCATGGTTATACAAGCCAGTGAAGATGCCAGGCTTTTGTTCAGTTGTATTTAATGTATTCTGGCAGATCCTAGTAAACACAGGTGTGCTATTTTAACAAGATGTGAAGAGAATAACATTTAGGGAATATACAGGATCTGCAACACATGCACTTGCAGAGAAGAAAAACAAATTGCTTGGCAGATCTTGGGCCTATAAAGAGAGGCTGCTTTCAAAGCAGTATATGTCCAGTCAACCAGAAAAAGAACAATAAGCATTTGTTATTCACTGTGCTTTACACATAACTGACACATATCCATAACAAAGGAGAGGGTAGGCAGTTATGTGTAGTTAAAGTTAGACTGTAAAGAGGTCTACAGTTAAGGTGTGTGTGCACTGTTTATGGCAAGACAAATTATCATTTAGAGATCTCAAATTAATTTATAGATATCTTTTAAAAGAAGCTTTAAATGAGAGATCTAAAATGCATTTTCAGATCTCTTTAAATCATTTTCATATATCTCAACATGTTTTTATCTTTTAAATTATTTTCATATATATATATATATATATATATATATATATATATATATATATATATATATATATGATTTAGTGATATCTCTAAATAACCTCTTGTTCATTTAGAGATCACCTAAATAACTTCCTGTTTAGAGATACCTCTAAATGGACAGGCAGGCCATTCAAAACAGAGCATTTTCACAGGAAGTCATTTAGAGAGATCTTGAAATTACTTCTTGTTCATTTTGAGATATCTCTAAATGACAGTTTGGCTACCATGCTAGCAAAACCATTATTTAAAGGTATCTGCAAACCAATTTGAGATCTTTATTTCATTTTTAAATATCTCAAAATGAAGGGAGTGGTAGGGGTGATGTTAATCACATGTCCCTTGAATATTATTTGACAAACAGTTATGTACAGACACATTTTGGTATTAAAGATTCAACACAATAGTTTCTCGTTGACATTTTTATTGTCTGAATATTTTGATAACTTGCAGCTAATATTATACACAGTTCAAATAGACCTACTTTTAAAATACTATAATTACAACTATTGCAACATATTCCTTGTTGCAATACTACAGATGTGATGATTGTTTATCCTGCATGTAAGTCAATTTATTTAAAGATTAATAATTCAGTGCTTTTTTTAAGCATTTCAAATAAATGATATGATCAAAAAATGAAAAAAATTAATATTGGCAGAAGCTTTTAATGAAAATGCATAATGGTTCAAATTTTTCTGCTCACGTACTCTGTATTAACCTTCCATCTTGTTGACTGAGCCTAACTTGCTGACACATGTACTCGGGGTGCGGAAAAACCGGTGCCCCCCAAAACAAAACAAAAAACAAACTAACAAATTGAAACCGCGCTCAAACCCAATGCACAATTTTAACCATTTTTATGTAAACATTAAGCTATCTTTCTAACATTACCAGATCTTTCATCACAAACAGTTCTACGCCAGATTGTCACAATCAAGAGAGCTGCAAACAACACTTTTAAAGGCAAGGGTCTCTTTTATCGACAGCTGCACCAGGTTCTGTTTCTGTTGATGTCTCTGGCGTTGGTGGTTTAGCATTTTTGTTGTAGAAAAACTCCAAACATAGCTGTCTTTTTGCCATTTTAACAGGGCTACATCAAATTCACTCCGTTTTTTGCAAATATTTTTGCTGACTGAAAGTGAAAGTCTCACACAAGAACAAATATAACGGTGAAGGGTCTTAGACACACTTTGGTTCTGTTAAGGTTTGAAATAAACTGCACACTTACATATTCTGTACCCACTTATGAAAAATATAAAAATATATATTTTTATTTTTAAATAATAAACCCTGGCAGCAGTGGCGTAGCCAGGATTTTTTTTTGGGAGGGGGTGGAAATGGTAACTTTAAGGTGAGCCAACCTGATTTCTTATTCGTGCATTGACATTTTATTTTCAAAAATAAAAAACTTTTTTTTTTTTTTGTTAACATTAGAGCCAATAACCAAATACACTATTTTGCTAAGTATTAAAAAACAAAATCAGTTTAGAAAACTTCTGATTTAAAAAAAGGAAATACAAAGCAAAACACTTGAACTTTTAACATGCGCAACAGATTTCAATTTCACATTATTATAATAAATAAAAATAACTATATATAATTTCATTCGTACTTATGGTTGTTCATTTTTGTTAACTAACATTTTGTGTTCAAAGCAAACCATTTTATTTAATCTCACAAATCCTGACTAATTTAATTACTGTTTGACTGGCGCAGGGCTGCTGGTGGTAGCTGCTAGCTTGTTGTCTTCAGACGGTTCAGACCGTTTTCTACCATTTAGACAAATTAGGGCAAAAAAACAAATAGCTAATTTTTTAATTATTTTTTCCTTTCCCCTACCGCTGTCAGGCCATACTTCACGTCTCTCTCAAGGTTGAATTACAGTAAATAGCCCAATCACAAACAGAAATTTGAAACATGCGCTTTGGCAGACAGCAAGCATGTCATTGGTCAGTTGTGGTGGTTCATGTGTATACTAATTGAAAGCGGTACTGACTGAAGCTTATTGAGCCCGGGACACACCAGTAAGGCCACGTCGCGCGCCGCCTCGAAGTCACTTTTTGATATATTGTATTTCAATGAGATCGACACAGGCGCTTCGCCGCTGGCCCAAGCGCAGCGTGTCCAAATTTCTCCAAGAGCAATTTCTGAAGCGCCGATTCACTGACGCGTGTGCTGTCCAATAGCAGTCAACATCTGCGTGACATCACTGGACAGTAAAAAATGGAGGAAAAGCCCGCCCCCTAATCAGAAGTAGAATCCGAATAGAAGAATGTTTGGGTAGCTATATAAACAAACAAAACAGTACGTTATAAACAAACAGTATGTTTTCCACTTATAACTAAAAATATATAAACACACAGGTGCCAAAGCAGTCAATCTGACGGTTTTCACTTTTATATTACTCTACATGTGTGAAAAGATACGCGGTTGTCAGTTCTTGACTTTTTCTAAATATACAGCGTTTGAAAGGCAGGATCGCAAAAAAAAAAAGTTATACCTCTACCTAGAACTTCCAGACACAGTCACATTGACGGCTATATATATATATATAAACCCGTAAACCCAATTTATTTGCAATTTTGTCTTACTTACAGTTTCGGTTCTGTATCACGCTGATTTCTGTTCAATTGTTTTGGCTATTACTTTTTTTTTTCATCATTTTTTGCAGTTGTGCTTTATTTATTATGTCCATAGCCTATATATTGATGCGTAACAAGTTTAGAGTTAATTTACTAAACAGTTGGCCAGTCTACCAGTTACAATCTAAAGAGTCTCATAACTCATAATAACAGGCAAACAGAGGAGGGACACTGTTAGATGAGTTCAATATGACAGCACCTCCAGGAATTGGTAGTGTCACGGTGTGATTTTTTTCCTTCTGTTAGCCCCATGCTAACTCAAAAGCATTTAAAAAGAAAGAAGGAAGAAGAGCTGTCTAAAGCGGCAGCGAAGTGTTGTATGATTTACCTAATGTTCAGGTAAGAAATGGGTGCACAACAATTCATCCCTGACAATAATATTAATGTGAACTTACATCAGGTACTGCGGAAATTGGTTGTGCCTTCATATGTCAAGAGCGACTTGTACAGTTTGCATTCCACTGTGTTTGGATCATTTAGGCCTTTAACAAAAACATATCAAACAGCAGAGAGTTTTCAGGCCATTTCTTTAGCAGCTGCAATTTAATTTGTTTTATCATGTCTGCAATTTCACATACACGTGAATGTCCTTCAAATAGTTTAGACCTATTTTTAAATTTCCTTTTTTAATTTACAGCTTAGTAAAAAAAACAAAAACAAAAAAACAACACCTAACGTATACCACATTATACATAATCACATATTCTATGATCATGTTCTGTGCTTAAAATTGCAATACTTTAAAATGCAACGGTGCAACTCCTTCCATGTTTTCAGTGTATATACATTGCTAATTTATATAGACATTTCAATGACCGTTGCTGTTTTGTTATTTGATGTTATCCCCCAAAAAACCCATCAACACTATAAATGAACACAAACATAGGTAGATAATTATTAGTTTTGCTCAAATCCTACACTATAAAAAGCACAAAAAAACGAGCAAGTATATGACATGGTTCAAGTAGCAGCTTACTGCATTAGGAGAGATAACATAATAGTGAACGAAACACGACATAGAGAAGTGGATCGATTTCTGTTTTCATTTATTTTTGTTTAATATCTTTTCACTACCTTATGTAGTTCTGCTTTTTAACCAGCAAAACGTGTGCTTTCACAAAAGGGCAGCATACCTTTTTTCCTTAAATTGAGTGTCCAGCAGTGCACCATAACAAAACTGTAAATCATTTGCAACTGTAAATTTCAAGAACTGTGAAACTATATAAAGTCTCTCAAATGTACAGTACTGTGCAAAAGTTTTAGGCAGGTGTGAAAAAATGCTGTAAAGTAAGAATGCTTTAAAAAATAGACATGTTAATAGATTATATTTATCAATTAACTAAATGCAAAGTGAGTGAACAGAAGAAAAATCTAAATCAAATCCATATTTGGTGTGACAACCCTTTGCCTTCAAAACAGCATCAATTCTTCTAGGTACACTTGTACAAAGTCAGGGATTTTGTAGGCATATAGTCAGGTGTATGATTAAACAATTATACCAAACAGGTGCTAATGATCATCAATTCAATATGTAGGTTGAAACACAATCATTAACTGAAACAGAAACAGCTGTGTAGGAGGAATAAAACTAGGTGAGGAACAGCCAAACTCAGCTAACAAGGTGAGGTTGCTAAAGACAGTTTACTGTCAAAAGTAATACACCATGGCAAGACTGAGCACAGCAACAAGTCACAAGGTAGTTATACTGCATCAGCAAGGTCTCTCCCAGGCAGAAATTTCAAGGCAGACAGGGGTTTCCAGATGTGCTGTCCAAGCTCTTTTGAAGAAGCACAAAGAAACGGGCAACGTTGAGGACCGTGAGACGCAGTGGTCGGCCAAGGAAACTTACTGCAGCAGATGAAAGACACATCATGCTTACTTCCTTCGCAATCGGAAGATGTCCAGCAGTGCCATCAGCTCAGAATTGGCAGAAAACAGTGGGACCCTGGTACACCCATCTACTGTCCGGAGAAGTCTGGTCAGAAGTGGTCTTCATGGAAGACTTGCGGCCAAAAAGCCATACCTCCGACGCGGGAAACAAGGCCAAGCGACTCAACTATGCACGAAAACACAGGAACTGGGGTGCAGAAAAATGGCAGCAGGTGCTCTGGACTGATGAGTCAAAATTTGAAATATTTGGCTGTAGCAGAAGGCAGTTTGTTCGCTGAAGGGCTGGAGAGCGCATACCTAATGAGTGTCTGCAGGCAACAGTGAAGCATGGTGGAGGTTCCTTGCAAGTTTGGGGCTGCATTTCTGCAAATGGAGTTGGGGATTTGGTCAGAATTAATGGTCTCCTCAATGCTGAGAAGTAAAGGCAGATACTTATCCATCATGCAATACCATCAGGGAGGCATCTGATTGGCCCCAAATTTATTCTGCAGCATGACAACGACCCCAAACATACAGCGAAAGTCATTAAGAACTATCTTCAGCGTAAAGAAGAACAAGGAGTCCTGGAAGTGATGGTATGGCCCCACAGAGCCCCTGCTCTCAACATCATCGAAGTCTGTCTGAGATTACATGAAGAGAGAGAAGCAACTGAGGCTGCCTAAATCCACAGAAGAACTGTGGTTAGTTCTCCAAGATGTTTGGGCCAACCTACCTACCGAGTTCCTTCAAAAACTGTGTGCAAGTGTACCTAGAAGAATTGATGCTTGATGCTGTTTTGAAGGCAAAGGGTGGTCACACCAAATATGGATTTGATTTAGATTTTTCTTCTGTTCACTCACTTTACATTTAGTTAATTGATAAATATAATCTATTAACATGTCTATTTTTGAAAGCATTCTTACTTTACAGCATTTTTTCACACCTGCCTAAAATTTTTGCACAGTACTGTAAATATCTAGCATTATGTATATCCAGCTGTTCATCATTATGGTGCAGAGCACTCTCCATTGCCTGACGAAGTTTCTATTTTGAGGGGTTTTTTTCTTTTCAAAGCCACGTTGGTTGTACAGGTTACAGCGGTTAGCAAACTACAGTTGCACAGACACACTGCAGACCGAACAACTCATTTGGCCACTAGCATTATTACACTCCAGCCATGGGTAAATCTTCAGCCAGTTACCCTGAAAATCTATCTTTAACTTTCACTTCACTGACATCGCTTATTTGTGATGTTGTATCACCAAGTCTGTATTTTTTCATGGTGAGCATGGATTTCATGATTTCCATGAGTTAGAACCAAAATCTCAATTTCTGAAAGAATACTATTTTTAGCATTTAAGAATGCACTGATTTAAACGTTCGCTTCACCAGCGGACAACTTGTTATATGAAATCCAGTTGAACTTGCTTACACAAAATTATGAAAACATGGCATAGAGGGTTTTAAAAAAGCTTTAATACAGGACACAGACATTTAGCTCTTATTAACAGGGTGACAGACTTTAGTAAAAATACACTTTATTTTTGGCCAAATTTACCCTTTGTATTTTTTCATTATGAAAGTTTGTTTTTAAATTGGATATTTTTATGCCATTTTATTTTTATAATGGAAAAGTAACCTATATTTTATTTTTGTAACAATTAGTATGTGAATCACCCAGAAAACATTGATTTTAATTTGTTTGAATTAACATTTCATCAACATAATAGGCTCTCTGTATAGGCCTATATTTTTGTTGTTTTATGAATGAGTATGAAATTGCCTTTGTGCCCTTGGATTGGATTTATATTTTGCCTTTCTGATCTGTAGAACTGCCCTGGTGCCCCTGAATTTTCATGCCCAATGAAGGCAACATTGCCTTGCCCTTCATGACCTTAACTTCATGCCCTTTGCACTATTATGTTTCCCAAAGCATATTCACATATTGAGAATTTGCAATAACAGGTACGACTGGCAAGCCCTCCTCCCCTCCTCCTGTGCTGATAGATAACAGGCAGATGAGTGAGAAGTTGGAGACCATCCTGTTCCAGTTGAGACAGGTCACTCGGGAAAGGGACGAACTGCGCAAAAGACTTGCACTTTCTTCCCCTGGCACCACCTTTGATGACTGTAGGTAAGTCATGCTGAGCAGAGTGCATCATTTTAGTACAGTATGGATACAATTATTGATCTGTTGTTGAAAGTAGGCAGCTAGACTTTTGTACTTGTGATTGATTTGTTGACCACTTGTAATAAACTGCCTCTAATGAATTGTACAGCTGTGTGAAAATCACAATTAAATAGGATCTCTTGAGACTGAACTTCTGCTGGAGCCTGTGCACTTTGATGTAAAATATACTCATTAATTACAGACTTTAAGTGCATTATACTTGAATGTTCCTTAACCTGAGAAACCACTACAGTATGTATTTAACTAAAGCTTCAGAAATTGTATTTAAATATGTTTTCATTTAAAAAGACCCTTTTTAGAGGTTTGCAATCAATCTGTGAGTATTAAGTTCATACCAGTAATTAGAGTAGGAGAAGTTGAGCAAAAAAGCTGGCTCACATATGTATTAGTGGTGCCAGGCTGCATTACTCTTTCCTATAAGTTATATCTATAATTAGCTATGCATTTGGATTTTAAGCAAAAGGGTGTAATGAGGAAAACAAATGAAGATTTTAAGTCTCGGCCACCTCGTAGTGTTAATTTCACTACCTGTGTGTTTTCTGTCTTGGACAGGCCCAATGCCAAACCAAGTCATGACTATGAACGTCTCAAGATGCAGTGTATGAAGGCCATGGCAGACCTGCAGTCTCTGCAGAACCAGCACACCAAGACACTAAAGAGATGCGAGGAGGCAGTCAAAGAGGCAGATTTCTACCAGTAAGTGCAGTAGCGTCTATTCAATCAATCAATTCCTTTATTTAACCAGGTAAAAACAGTTGAGAACAAGTTCTCATTTACAACAGTGACCCGGCCAAGACGGATCAAACTGCAGTTCAGACATAGTGTTCTTTGGCAGGATTTTTGTGCTGTATTTGTCCTCCATAAATGTGTATAGTAAATTGAAGCTGAAATTCAACCTGGTTTGCTGCCAGGCTTTTTCCAATCCATGTTATATTATGACTAGGGCTTCTGATTTTCGGTTTTAACCGATAAAACCCAAAACACCCCTGATACAAAAAGAAAGCCAATAAACACCGGAAAACACCGGAAAAACTGTGGAAATGGTTAATCAATTCACGTTGACTTTACCCTTTTCACATTAAAAAAACAAAAAAAAACATACTACAAAAATAAGAAGTATCTATCATTGATTCGTTCTGAATACTTTAAACCCGCCCCAAATACTGAGTGACAGCACATTCCTACATTTCTATTGGAGACTCCGCTTGTGAGATTTAAGACGACATTACAATCAGGATGGAGACTTGTTAGCGGGATTTAAAGCTGTATTAGAGTTAAGATACGGAGGATTTAAAACCGAATTGTGGCAAAATGTACAAAAATGCCTACACACAAAAACCCAGAAGAATATGCCCGTGACCATAGGGATTTCGTTGTGGAAGACAGCAAAGGTAAGAAGGTACAACTTAAGTGTGCAAGTACTGTCGAGTTTTTTGACACAAAAAAATACTCAAGCATTTTGGAAAGTAAGCGGAAACACTAATTTCATACAGTATATCAAAAACGAAAGCCCTGAAAAAAAAAGATTTGCATAAAACTCGGAAAAATAGCGAAAAAATAAGCACTGAAAAATACAATTAATAAAACCCAAAAAACAGAAGCCCTAATTATGACTGAGACTACAATGGAGCTGAATATGACCTGTTACACATTTTAACCATCTCATGTTTTCATAATAAAAGATGTTCTATGGTAATTGGAGGGTGCCCACCTTGTTTTTCCCCAGGCTCATTTCTCCAGTCTTTATTTATTAGAAATTAGTTGTTTTAATATTTTATTGGTGTCTGCAATATTCAACTGTGTAAATCACTTTGCCATATTTGTTTCTGTTTAGTTTGGATTAATAATTTTATTTTTATTTTTTAAATAAACAGATAACCACAAACACCAAATGTATCTGTGAGCATTTATTTGAAATGGCCCCAGGAGGGAAAGTTAAAGGGTCAGCCCCACTCACCAGAGAGCTGGGTTCTGCTGGTGTAAAAAAAAAAAATTCAATTAAACACGGACATTTCTGACATCATTTGTAGCTTTAAGCTGTTTTTTCTTTTTTTTTTTTTCTCTGAAAAGTGTTGTATTTTGAGCACAAGAGCTACCACAAATACATTTACTGTAATGTTGGATATTTGCTGCAATTGAATTTTTTTCTTGTCCTATTCAGAAGTTATATCAGGATAATCAGTTTGGATTATCAGCCAGAGTTTAGAGGGAAATTTGTAGGGAGGATTTAAATTGTAATTCAATAAGATATCCTGATATTTGAATTCTGCTGTTATTGATTTGTTGTTGTTATTGTTGTTGTTCTACAATAAACATTTATTGCAGTGCCACATTTTATATTCTACATAAATCAAATAAACAAATAAAATGGAGTCACATTTAAAGGTTCATCTTGTGATAGTATAAAAAACAATTGGTCCTTCTTTGATATTTAGAGTTAAGGATTACAATGGCAGTTTAAATATATATCTGTGCAAAAAGGTTAACATTTGTTGCTGTGAGATCTTCGAATTCCAAATCAAATTTTATAAAGTTAATTTTAAATGTGGTACAGCAATATGTTTTAAAACAGTTATGTGCACATCATAGCTTGACCAGAAAAAATAAATAAAATAAACTTAATGAAATAAGCTGTTTTTAATTTGAAAAATGGGAGTGGCCTTTATGACTGGAATGAGGAAACTGTGCAAAACTTTACAAGGTATACTTAAAATACATTCAATTTAAGCAGTAAGACATACCAACATGTGCATTGTTGTGAAATTACTGCACTGCTTGGTGCGTTGTTAGGCCGGAGACAAAGCCGAGCTGTGCTGTAATGCAAACCTTGAAGTGTCTTATGATTTATAAAATGGCCCATTCCAGAAAAAAATCATCCAAGCCTGGTGATAGAGATCCCATAAGTATGCTGTTATTAAACGCCACCAGTGCTTCGAACCCTGTTCAGTCAATTGGAGTGCTCAGTTCACACAAGCTGTATTCTAATTGGGCTTAGAGAAACATGAAAGGTATTGATGAACTGAAAATGCCTCACTTTTTTGGCTACAGAATGTCCTTGACCTTCCCTGGATTTACCTTGTAAATGAACCAAGCGCTCCATGATGCAAGGGGTTTCTTTTTGTTTTGACAGCATGTTGCACAGCCGCCTTTTAAGTGACCAGTCCCAACTGAAGGAGGAGATGGATTCCATGAAGAAAGAGAGTTCCCAGTTAGTACGGGAACACAACCACCTCAAACAGAGCTGTGAGGAGCTCAAGAGACTGCACGACGAGGACCAGAAGGAGGTCACTGACCTGAGGATACAGCAACAACAGGTACAATGTGGGGGTTCAAGTCTGGTTAATGTCCTAAATGCATGTAAGAATTAACTTGTTTTTAGACTTGCAGAAATGTATAGACAATAACATTCTCCCTGTGTATAGCGTGCATGACTGAGCAGCCTGAAGTTATATCTCTTGTATAACTCTCACCCCTGTATAATTCTCCATCTAAAATACCATATAGAATTCTGAACCAAGTCTATAGCTCAAGCTGATACAGTAACAAACTGAGATTCTTGTAAAAGGGTGCATATGATATTTTGAAAATTACAGTAGTTGGATTGTTTTTAATCCACCAGAAAACCCACCAGAATGCTGTTACTTGTTGTTTGTTTTATACAATACATTTTCTTAACTCCTTATTAGCATTAGCAGCGGTAGGTCACCATTGTTATTTCAAAATGAAGTATAACAAGCAAGTAAAGAACCAAATGATCTTCATTAAAATAGGTTTTAAAACAATGCTTTGTTTGTGACTGAAAAAAATTAGACATTTCACTGCCACATATTGGCCTTATCAATGAAACAGCCACATGCTGAATGTGAAAAATAATATGGTATACTTTGTTGCAATATTATGGAGGTGTTCAAAGACATATTTAAATATGGGTTCATTTCTATTTTAAATGAATACATATTAAATGCAGTTAATTAGTTTGATTAAAAACCATGTCAGTTTCATGAGTGCAGCACTGCCCCATTTATCATTTGCTCACCAAGTCCTAATATTACTTGCATTGCTTAGAGACTTGCGGTACTTGTCCTATTCAGTTTGGAGAGATAGTAATATATGACTAATTCACTTTAGTGCTAATGACAGTGAAAGGTTAAAAGAATGATTGAATCAGCCCTATTTTTTCAGGTTCACAGCCTCTATTCAGTTAGAACAAAGCTGCTTGTTTGATTAATGTTTTTAAAGTTCAGAACAGAAAAAGAAAGCTTTGCAGGGGTGAAAGAATGAGCCATTTTGAATTGTATATAGCAGTTTGGTTGTCACATCACCAGGGGATAGTTTTTACTAGAAAAGTTCATGGACTAAGGAGAAAGACAAGACAACAGAATGACAAGTTGCAAAACAATCTTTTTGGAACTGTGGTTGCAGAAAAATTTGAAACTTGCGACGGCAGCTTAAAAACAAATCTTGACCAGTAAGGTTTTTTTTTTGTTTCAGTGTGAATGTTGAATCTCATGTGTCAAGTTTAAGTGAAATTGTGTGTCTTTAACAGCAGGGACTCCCCAAACAGTGAAGTCACTTGATAGACCTAAAGGTCCAAGGTCAAAGCAAACAACAAAAGACAGAGATTGTCCTTTTTGTATTCTCTACCAGCTAAAAGCGGTGCAATCCCCTTTTAAGTCGGTATCCAGAGATATCAAAGGGTTGAAAAGTTTCTAAAGGCTTTTCATTTATCAGCATTTTGTTTTGATAGATTGAAAGTGTTAAACTGGAAAGTGTTTTAACACAGCATGTTTTCTCTAAAAAGGCCACATATACTGATGCACATGTCTAAGTTTTACATCAATAGCTCATTGGGCACATACATAATGTTATTTACATTTAAAATAGTGAGCAGATAGGTTTGTTGATTGTTTGAGTATTATTGTTCCTTGGGAAAACAAAATACTGAGCTCAAGTCATGTGATTTCATAAAAACGGCAGGTGCTCAGTGTTTGGTATTTGAGTTGAGTTAAAATTGCCAAAATGAGTTGATTTAATGATTTTAATTAGTGCAAGAACAACGAAAGGTACGACCATGCCCTGCTTAAGTAATGAAGATCGTCTGGTTGCTATCAGCATGATTGGAGGCTGCCTGTCTGTGAGAGAAGTTGCCCGGAGAATGAGATGTTCTGCTTCAACAATCGGCAGACTAGTCCAGATAAACCAGGAAACTGGTTCTGTGAGGGACAGGCCACATCCTGGAATGCAGAGGGTCACCACACCGACCCAGGACCGTCACATCCGACTGAACCATCTGCGTAATTGTTTTCAGACTGCAGTGGCTACAGCACAAGAAACTCCAGGAAGAAATAACCTGTGCATCAGCAGAATGACTAGGTCGCTGTCTGCATGAAAATGATTTGCATGCTCGGAGGCCGTTCAGGGGTGACGTTGACAGCTGAGAGACTAAATCGCTGTCTTCTGTGTGCTAGAGAACACCTGAGGTGGCAGTAGAGAGAGTGGTGGAGTGTTTTATTCACCGATGAATGCCATTTTACCCTTGACAGACAACAGAAGACAACGTGTGTGGAGACGTCGTGGTGAGTGTTATGCTGACTGTTGCGTTGTTCAAGCCAACCGGTGGGGCTGTTGAAGTGTGATGATGTGGGGAGGAATCTCTGTTAACACAAGAACACCTTTGGTACAGATTGAGGGCAACCTTACTGCTCAGCGATTCATTGATGAAGTCCTTGAGGGAACAGTTTTTCCGTTCCTGCAAGCCAATCCAGAAGTGTCGATTTTCCAGCAGGACAATGCAAGACCACACAGTGCTAGGATTACAATTGCACGACTTCCAAAAAACAATGTCGAGGTCTTGCCATGGCCAGCTTTTTTTCCTGACCTGAGTCCAATAGAGCATCTGTCAAACCAAATCGACAGTGCCATCCACAGGAGACAACCGCGACCAGCCAACCTTCACCAACTGGCTGCAGCTGCACAGGAAGAGTGGCGGAACATCCCACAGCAGTCTATCCAGAGGCTGATCAGCTCTATGCCTCTACGCTGCCAGGATTGTGTTAATGCTCAGGGAGGTCATACCCAATACTAACGTTTTAATATTTTCATTTTGGCAGTGTGTCACGTTTCATACTGAAAATTATCATGATTCTTTGATCTGTATTTTTGTTCACATTTTCTGTGATTTTGTTTGATATCTATGTTTAAAATATTTGATTAAATCCATTGGACCTGAGTGTTGCTTCTTTTGTGCATCAGTGTATTTTAGGTGGACAGCAAACCAAAGCTGTCATCTATTTTCATCACCAGTGACCATAAATCCTAGTATGTCTTCTGAATTTTGGACAAGTTTCCTTTAATCATTCAATTTGACTATCGGTTGCAATTGCTGGATACTAACATTTAGACTAAAGCTTCTCTGTAATTGTCATTCTGCCTCTACTCCTTCAACCACTTATGTCCACACATGAGCCATTTTCAGTGTTGGGAAAACTCCTCACGGGACATTTTGGTTTATGAATTATAAAGACTTTTGAGATATTGGCTTGATACTCTATTCTCAGTGTCAAGTACAATCATGGTTTTCATACAAGAAAAATCAACCATTTTTTTGGCAGTAATTTTAATAAGATGTTGCCACGTCAGAGATAGTTTGAGGTACTTGCTTCATATTTGAAAGGTTAGCACTGGATGCCACATTTGTTGGCGACCATGACACTAACCTACACTAATATGGCTGCCATACTGGTGCCATGTGACTTTCCTGGGTCAATAGACAGAACACTTTTAGTTCTTGCACTTTTATTTTGTACAATATGCCAAAGGGAATATTAAAACAATTTATTTCTCTACCATAACATTGTTGCAAGTCCCTTGTATTTCTTCTGTAAATCATTTAGGTTTCTAGACTTATGTTCACCGTAGTGATGTCTGTTTTAATCTGCACCCCATCTGAAATGGGAAACTCCCATTGCTGCAAAAACAATTAAAAGTAAATATGTTTTGTAAAACTAATCTACAGGAAAATATACCATTTTACTTACGTTAAGAATGAGTATCTGACTTCACTAGTTTTATATATGTAAAAAAAAAAAATCGGAAGATCCTTGATACTTTAAGTTTGCTGTGTTATATTGCCATCTACTGGCTTAACTGTGTAAATCAAATTGAATGGCAATTTCAGGCAAAGGGCTATTGTGTCATGTTAATGGGATTTGTTTATTAATCTTAACACCTGAAGAAGAGAATTCGTGGGATATCGGAAGCTAGTGCTTTTAATATACATATTCAGCTGATCCTTTAGAAAGGTATTACCAAAAAACTTTGTACTAATATTGTAGGACTTGTGTAGTATTGTTTTACAAACAGCATACATTGTGATGGTCCATTTATGAGAATTATAAATATGTATTATTATTAGTGTTGATGGTGTTCATGCTTTTCAAAACATTGCCTCAAGCATAGCAGTAACAATGAATGACATCTAAGCTCCTTATAAAGAATGGAGACATTCAAGTTTAAAAATCTAAGCCCCATTATTTGCTGTATAAACAAATCTGTAGAGCATTATCTGATCTATATGTCTCTGTATAACACTGCAGCATTCCAGTTACCCTAATGTCCTGTTTATCTGTGATATGCTCTTTCTACATTTCACATTTAGATATATCAACAAAACAAAGGTGTAAAGAAGGGTGTAGTGCTAAAACCAACTCCTATTAAGAGCCGGTGATGTATTTTACATGCATACTTTCCACTGGAGTGTATCTTGCTGCAAAGTACTAAAGGAATGTTCGGTTTTTAGATGTTGAGAGAGAATGGGTCATCAGAGATCCTTAACAAGCTGTACGACACTGCCATGGACAAGCTGGAGGGTGTAAAGAAAGACTACGATGCACTAAGAAAACGGTACAACGACAAGATCGCCAACCACAACACAGATCTAAGTCGGCTGGAGCAGGCTGAGGAGGACAATCGACGGCTTCAGAAACAGCTTGACATTATAATGAAACAGAGAGACACGGCTATGCACTACCAACAGCAGTATTCATCTTCACTAAGGAGGTACCAGAACTGTAAAATAAACATTCCTTTGTCAGCTATGTAGAGAGACTAAATAGAAACTGGTATTATAGTATAATTCTTTGACAAACGGTTTGATGAGAAGTCTTTGTCGTTGTCTACGTTGACATCTGTGCTGTGACTAGGAACTTGCAGCAGGAGGCGGTTATACATTACACCTTAAGACATGTTGCAACTGAGAAAGAAATCAAGTGTATTTTTATTATTTGTTTCTACAGGTAACGTTATACCAAAATTGTCTATAGAACTGATATCAAAATTGTCAACTGTTTGTCAAAGAATTGCAGTAGTTGGTGGTGTGTTGTGTGGTTTTTTTTTTTAATTAGTTTCTACATAAAAAAAAATGTATCTAAAATAAAAAAATGACTGGGTAAGTAAGAAACCAGAATTGTCACATTGACAGTAGAGTTGTTTATTTTTCCCCTCAAACACCCAGAAATCTACGTACAAAAAAAAATTATAGGACACACTCCAGACATGCTGGGATTTAGTAATGTTGTTCTATTTATAGAACAGTGGGAACAATTGACATTTTCCACACTCTGTCATATTAATCTAGGTCTTTCACATTTGCCACAATGTCAGTTCAGGAATGGGTAGTCTAATAGCAGAGCAATTTTCTTCTAGACTTGCCTGAAATTGAATTGACGCCTGTGAAAATCGGTGCATTTACCCAGATTAAAAGTGGTATTAGATTATGTTCTCATCCTACATATAAATGCATTGTTGAATTTTTTTAGATGCATAGCGGGAGAGAGAAATGTATGTTGTCTACTTTGTGGGACAAACTCTTTAATATTGTAAGCATTGAATGATTTTATTGATTTAAACTTGAGGAAGCAGTGCAGTCAACAGAATGTAGAAAGTGCATGTAAATTACAGTGTCTTGCATACAAGGCAAAATTTAAACCTGATCACCAAGATTTAACATGCAGGTATTTTAGATACCATTAGGTAACTTTGAACAAGTATTCATTTTTAATGAAAAAACTACATGGGCATATATGAGATTCTATTCTACATCCTGTGGATGTAGTTTATGGTGACCTTCTTTAGGATCATACCAACCGACATCAGTGTGTTATTTCCATCCTTGAGTGTGTGAACATTATCATGTCGCACTCAATAACTTGTTCCTATACTTTTTATGTTATAGATTTGACTCGATTCAGCAAGAGTTAACCAAGACCACAGCACAGAATAAGGAATTGCAAAGGGAAATGGAGCGGTTGCAGTCCGAGGCGACGCGGTACAAAACTCTTCAGCTGAAAGCAGTGAAGGACTCTGAGAAATACAAAGAAGAGCGGGACTCTGTGTTTAATGAATACCGCCTCATTATGAGCGAGAGAGACCAGGTCATCAAAGAGGTGGACAAGCTACAAACTGAGCTAGAGGCAGCCGAAGCGAAACTTAAGAACACCTCCTGTGAAAGAAAAGTAGCCAGCGAGGAAATGGAAGCACTTCGACAGGTATGGCTTGAATCGGCAAAGCAATCTATTGTAGCTTAAATGATAATACTCCATTAGTTCTAATGTTAGTCTTTCAGCACTCAGTAACTTTAAACAAAAACAAAAAATGACCATACTATAACCAATTACTAGTTTTTGTCTTGCATGGAAATAAGTCATACAAAAATAATACAGGGGCACACTCGGGTCTAGGAAAAGTAATCTGGTGTTTTTGTTTTGCAGTGAGTTTATTTTTCCTTGACCTGCAGTGCTGAAAGAGTTAATATCAGTGCACTGCCCTGTAGTGAACTGTTTTGATTTTCAGTTATTTGTAAAAAGCTTTCCTATTCATATGTTAAGGAGCTGAATTCGGCATTAGTGGAGCGAGATTGTGCAATTTGTGAGAGGAACGAGTTACTAGAGAAATACTGCCATGAAGTAAAAGACAAGACAGAGGCCCAAAAGGATCTTGACCAGGCCTGTAAAGACATTGAAACTGTGAAAGAAGAGCGAGATGTGGCCAGGAAAGAGAGGACAGAAGCCATCACCCAGAGGGACCAGCTGCTGAGGGAGTATTACCAAGCCAGACAAGTTAGTAACGTTTCATATCTGTCTTTTAAAAATGTTACATTCTTTAACCACCCAACGTTCTAGAAGGTGGTTCCCTTATTGCCTCAATGTGAAATAACTTCTTTCTGAAAAAGTAGAGTGAACAAAAGACTAAACTATGGAGGAATGTAGTAAACGGACACCAAGGATAACATTTGAGAGTGCAATTAAACGTGATTGCCACACTGCCTCTTCGCTTTGCATGATGGGTACAGACAGTGTGGTTACTGGCTCCCTGTCTGGAGTGCTGTTTGCTATTTTTAAAATCAGAGTATTTACGTCCAGTTTTTCCAACTTAATCCCCTTCCCCCATCCGTCTGTCTAGCAGTGACACCTGCTGGGGTAGATCGGTGTGGAGCAGCAGCAAGTCAAGTCAAATTAATTTAAGCCACTGTCTGTCATTGCCAGTGTCTTCTGGTCTGGATTGACCCTCACCATCAATGTGGTATAAATATTGCTTGGGGGACCTATTCGATAATAATTTTAAATCAATTATGCTTGAAGTTAATTTTTAATAAGATAAACCCCACAAAAGCTCTCTTTGTGCCTGTAAAAGAGTCCCCAGTGACACAAGTGAGTCATGTGATCAGGATCTGGCAAGTTCAAATACCTGATTTAATAATATACCTGATTTAATAATTCACAGATGAATGTATTGCTTGGTATTAATAAATAGTAGCAGTAACTGCAAGAAAGGCAGGTGAACAAATCCATTGCAGGGCGGAACAGCTCCTTGTTTTATGATATTCAGTGTTGCTCTCTAGTGTTTCATTGTGATACTGTATGTCAGTGTAATGCAACAGTGTCATAAATCACAATTTTCTTTTTAGTCCGAGCGCATACTGTTTAAAATTTGGTACTGGGTTAATGCAATGTAAATTATTTAAATTGGTATAGAGAACATCAAGAATAGATTTAACACAGATATCTGCTTTTATTATTATTATTATTATTATTATTATTATTATTATTATTATTATTATTATTATTATTATTATTATTGTTATTTATTGTTATTGTTATTATTGTTGTTATTATTTTCAAACCATAGAAGCAAGATTCTGCCACAATGGACATGGAAAGAGCGAATAAAGAAATTGAGATGCTCAGGAAGCAGTATGAGGCCATGGCCCAGGAAATGAAGGAGGCTGTGCAGGAAGCAGAAGTGGCCAAGTGCCGGAGAGACTGGGCCTTCCAAGAACGGGACAAGATTGTGGCAGAAAGAGAAAGCATAAGGTGCAACAAGTATTTTTTTTAGTACCAAGTGGAGTGAACTGTATCCAGTTCTTAACTCTCAACATTGCAGTAAAACAAAAACTCAACTCAGAACTGCAGACCACTCTAATTAATAATATGGGAAATGTTTGTTATACTATGGTAATCTTTCCAAACAGTTACCTGTATTTAATAATAAAAAATGTATACTTTTAATTATGTATTTAAATAACTATGGTATTATCTCTATGGAATATACAAGTTAACCAAATGAGTTGTGTGGGTGGCGTGTGTTGTTGTTGTTGTTGTTGTTGTTGTTGTTGTTGTTGTTGTTGTTTTATTGAGCTGTGAGTGATTTACCTTAATCATGTACTCTGGAATTTTATAAAACATATTGGCAACATGTCCCGGTGCACATTCATGAGAGTATTCTTTTGTATTGCTGTCTCTTTCCTCTAGAACCCTGTGTGATAACCTGAGAAGGGAAAGAGACAGAGCGGTGAGTGACTTGGCAGAAGCTCTTCGTAATCTCGATGATATGAGGAAACAGAAAAACGATTCTGTGCGGGAGCTCAAGGAATTAAAGTAAGTTATAGGACACTTGGTTCTGACATGCTTGAACCTTGTCTATAGCATTCAACTAGAGTCAGGCAAAAGCCTAGTGTTATGCAAATTTTTTCCAAGTTTTCAATCATTTTTAAATAGTAACGTATCAAGCAATATGTATGACCTTGGAAGACTTTCTGTCCTTCCAGAGCAGTTATAGACTGTGTATTTCAGTAGGCTGTTGTGCAATCTCTCTCTTATTCCTTTGGCATTCTGACCTTGGCATCTGTGCTTGCAAGGCGGGTTAAGCCTTCAGTACTTACTAGACACCTACAAACAGCCATCTGCTGGTGCAAGGTCTGTGCAACAAAGACTTATTTGTGAAATACATTCCAATGAACAACATTTTGGCATGATCATGGTTATTATTATTTTTTACTAGAGCTGAAACATTTATTTTTGTATCACATGTATAAAAAGAAGTCTAGTCGGCAGCAAGTCGATGGAGTTTACCTGGTAAAAAGAAAAATTGTATTTGTTATTTTAATACATTTCTTTTGTCTTACATTTTGCTTTATTTCTAAGGGAGAAGATGGAGAACCAGTTAGAAAAAGAGGCTCGTTTTCGACAGTTGATGGCTCACAACTCGCACGATTCAGCTATCGATACAGATTCATTGGAGTGGGAGACTGAAGTGGTAGAATTTGAAAAAGATAGGGTAAATGAATGTGTATAATTTTTTGATTTTAGATTATTATTATTATTCAGTTTGCAATGAATGGGGTTTGTGTACGTAATGTTCTGTGTAAAGATTTGTTATGTCATGTCCTGCATATTTGTCTGTTGCAGGAAGATATGGATTTGAAAGCACTTGGGTTTGATGTGGCTGAGGGGATGAATGAGCCGTATGTGCCAGGGGATTCTGGAATATTTGTCACCAAGGTAGATAAAGGAAGTATTGCAGATGGAAGACTAAGGTGAATCTTTAATTTATAATGTTTGTTTGCAGCAATTTGATTCTTTAATGTGTGTAACCTTTGTCATTGTAAGCGTTTTTCTAAACCCCCTCCTCCCCCTCCTCCCAGAGTGAACGATTGGCTGTTGAAGATAAATGATGTGGACCTTGCTAACAAAGACAGGAAACAGGTTATCAAAGCAGTGCTTAATGGAGGAGGAGTAATCAATATGGTTGTCCGCAGAAGAAAGTCTTTAGGTGGAAGAATTGTAACACCTGTACACATTAACCTTGTGGGACGCAAAGGTATATTTCCAATGTTTTAACAGAGTCAAGTTATGTATTTTAACCTCAGTTTTATGTGCATTTCACAGTTGCAGTGCATAACAAAGTTAATGTTAATAAATGTGTGTCATTATATAGTATTTGTCTACCCCCCACCGCCATCCATAAGAAAAATAATAGAAACTAGACTTGTTCCTCAGTGCTTAATTAACAATAATATCCAGGGAATTTTAAGTCTCACCGAATCTTAAGTTGCCATGCTTCAGAGTAAGGTGTGTCTAATTTGGTTAACACTAAAATCTAATGTAATTCATGACACGATTTTAAGAATGAGATATGTTGTCAAAAAAGACTGCTTAGTGACTTGTGAAAAATGTAATGCTGTGATTACAGGGTCGTACAGTAGTGTTCTGTTGTCATTATTTCAGATAGTGGAGTCAGCCTGGAGAGTGGAGTTTTTGTGGCTGCTATTGTACCTGGCAGTCCAGCTGCTAGGGAGGGATCTCTTTCTGTGGGGGACAGACTTGTTGCTGTAAGTACTAGGAGCCCTTTATACAATTTGTCCTATCCTGTGTTTGTAGGAACTACCCTATAGAATAAAGTAAATCCAGCTAAATAGGCTGTAGAAATAAATTAAAGTTGTGGTGCTTTAATACATTTTTCTCAAGTCAACAAATCAGAAATATAAGGGATCTTCATATTATGTATGCAGTACAGTGCTGATTCTAATTTTCTATCCCCAGATTAATGGAATTGCACTAGATAACAAAACACTGACTGAATGTGAAACTTTGCTGCAGAACTGCAGGGATTCTCTAAGTCTCTCACTGATGAAGGTGAATATAAAAGTTAATCTTCAGTTAGATATAGAAACTCCTTCAAATTAGCTACCGTGATGCCACATTTGAATGCAATAGGTAGGTGAGATTGAAAAAATAAATGGTATGAATCTTGCTTGGGTGGTAATGCCTGGGCATACTATATTCAACACTTTCCTAGTGAGGAATTGTGGATGCATGCTGTAGCGGGATTTCTTAAATTAAACTGTCCTGTGGTAAAAGTCAATCAACCTATATTTAGGTATAGTTCCTGTAAAGGCACTTAAGGCTTCTTCGCACTTTTTTTTTATGTAGTTTTTTCCACAGAGTTCTTCTGGGCAGAACATATTTGAAAACCTGAGAGACTTCGAGAAAACATCTAACTGTAGGGTTAACTCCTCTGAGGTACACGTGAGGAATAGCAGAAACTTGAAACACAACAGCTCGACCCAAACAGACATTTTCAACCCAGACACTGTGGATGGGAAAGAAGATCGGAGTGATTCTGAAGAAACTTCATTTTGCGATCACAAGCCGTTTTCCACTGGCTCTCTGCATACAAACTCTCATAGGTCTATACAGCACGCCTGCCACGGGAATGCAGGGCACAGTCCGGGCTCCTTTAGTGCAAATATGTTCTCAGACCATGGCTATGGGTTTGTGGAGGCTGAAAAAAGACGATTCACCTTTGACCCCACCGTTGCTGACTGTATCATGATTGAAACTTCCCTTGAAAAAGGCCACGGACCTAAGCACAGCGGTGGCACATGGCCAAAAATGATGGTTGATGTTTCATCAGAAACTGCACAGTTATCTATATTTAAGATACCAAAACAGAGGAAATCAATTTTTGATGCAGATACATTTAAAAGGCCAGAGACCCCCTCAAAAATCGATTATTTATCTCCTGGGCAGTTACCAGTACATTCACCCCAGGCTTCAAAGGTATCGATAACACCAACTCCTCCAACACCACCGACAAGGAGTGATTCCTTCAAGTTTAAACACAAACCGCAGACCAGCTCTGCCTCAGACTCCACAATAACTACAGGGTCACCTCCAACAAGCCCGGCCCAGTCCCCTGTCACCATGGGAACCAAACAAGAGCTTGCCCATGAGGGCCGTGACAGGAATGGCAACCATTACATCCTCGAGAGAAGTATGGACTGCAATATTATCTCTTCAAGGAAATCCTGTGATGAGGATGTTGGTCATCAGAGAGTTGAGGAGCCAGAGGTCAAGAGAACCAGACCAAAATCGGCCCCAGCTTTGAGGCATAAGCTGACTCCTTTGCCAGTGCTTGTACCGGCACTTCAAGTAGGCAACAATATCTTTTTACTGGTCATTTTACATGATACATAATGTTAACCCATGTGGAAGCTCAAAATGTGTAATGCAAATCCATTTCTTTGGCAAATTGTTTGGTTATTATGTAGTCTGTCATATAAATTACTTTAAATGGGCATCAAAGTCTAGAGAGGATTCAGCTTACAGTGCTATGACTTGTTTTTGTTCCTAACCATGTTCTTTTTGTGTATTCAACAAAAACGTCTAGTATTGGTCTCCAAAATTTAAAAAGGCTGTAATCGTTTTGTTTTAATGATTTTCAACAAACTGAGTGGTACACTTTGCTCTGGAAATGTTTGCTTTTAGCAACTTTTGTTTGCCTACAGTGTTATACTTATAAGGTTAGGGGACAGGACTCATTTGACACTGACACTGTTTCAGTATTTTTCCAAAAGGGGGAAAAGGTTTTAACAGTATTGGTTGTTTATTAATGTGTGGTATTGTCCCAGGATAACTGTGACCCTTGCCAACACTGACAGTTTTGGTCTTCATCCAAAGGTGCAGAATTATGCCAAAGAAGACGAACAGTCTCCAGAACCCTACGAGTGGGTGCGCTACTCTCCAAAACGCTCTCACAGGCACAGCATGGGCTTTGTTCCGACAGTGTACAATGGGGCAGCGTCAGCAAGTGAGTAATCCAATCAGTTTTAGTTTGGGAGCATATTGGTACATGTAATAAAATCTAGCAGTGTTCAGGAATGCATTTTCAAAACCACTCAAAAGGTGATTTATTTTATAAGTTCTTTGGAACATACAAGTTGAGTCCAAAGAAAACACACCATTTAAAAAAGAAGTAAATTCAAGGAAACTATACCATGGTCAAAAACATTGTAAGGCTATGAGATGGTCAATGGCAAGCCCTGTCTCTATGTCCTCTTTAAAAGCAGAGCCTCTTCACCCCTTTATCCATTTAAATGGAAGTTTTGTATTTACACTGTAGATTTGTGCCTCACACACAAATGACTGTGTATGATTTAATGAAAGTCCTAAAAGCCATCTAATGGATGTGGGAACCATATTTACTATCCACCGACAATTTGCAAGCATCTACTACAGACTATGGAGATATTTCATTCTTCATCACTTTACAGTATGACTAGGACAGGAATACACAACATGAATGCAAATAAGACTACCACCGTTTAGCAGCTGATTGTTTGACTGCAGCAACTAAACGGATACACGATATTTTAAATTGTAAAATATTTTACTAGTGTAATTGACTGTTTTATTTACCTTAGTCTTGGATAGCTAGATAGAAATCTATGTAGTATCTGCCCTATTTCTGCAGCTCCAGGGAGTTCCCCACTGCCCCACGTTCCCCAAGTGCTACAACCTGGTATCTTTTGAAGCGAAAACATATACAGTATATAACTTGACCAGTTTACAACTGGGATTGTCATGCTGTAAAATAGCCCCCAAGGCTGTACTTGTACCTTTTCATTCCAAACAGAAACAATCAAAAGCAGGGGTTCAATAAGGAACATGTAAAATGAAAAGGTCAGGTTAAAAAATGAGTAACGCAATTCCAGTGTGATTATAGCACTGTCCTTGCGAACTAATCATTTTGCATGTGGTGTATTTCTAATGAAGGCTGTAGTAGTATTATTATTATTATTATTATTATTATTATTATTATTATTATTATTATTATTCAGGTTCAATTGTAAATCTGCTAAGAGCGTTATCACCAGCATCAGCTGGTGAAACGCCTGCATTATCTTCATTTTAAGCCAGCAATGTTCAAATGTAGTTTATCATATTCATGAATACTGACACTGATAATACCTGGTCTATTTAATCTGTATGTAGTTATTCACTGCACAAAGCTGTTTTCAATTTAGGCACTGCATGCTTTGACCCTAAAAGCAAAAAAAGCTTATGTGCACTCCAAGCTCTGGCAATATAGAATCTAAATACAAAGTTTATAGTACATTTTTATAATGATAGATTCTCAGACATCCAGGAACACAATGGACCTAATTTGTATGAGGCATATCGAGTTGCAGAGTGATCTGCTTGTATTGAATTGTTGATGTTTGCTAAATGCAGGATGTTAAATCTTTGACCTTTTTTTTTTTTTTTTTTTTGTGCAGACACTGCATCCCGAAGTTTGGCACCTTGCCCAGCAGTAACTGCTGTCATGAGAAATCCAATTTACACTGCCTGGAGTCACCGAGTTCACAGTAATAACTGCCCTGTAGCCAGCCAAATCTGCCATCAGCATTCTCACCCCAGGTAGGCAATGTGATCAAACCACTACAATGGTTCATGTTGCTTGTAGAAAATGTATTCAAGGGTGACATATCAGCATTTCATGCCCTGCTTTTTAAAAAGGCATTTATATGGTTGGGATTGTCCTGTAGTTACATTTTAAATGTGAAACCTGTATTTTTTTTTCAACGCTTAAAGTATTTTTTAAGCTTGCAATAAGTTAATTATGATGTACCCACTCTTATCTAAAACTAGGACTGGTATTTTGATTCTTGTTGCCTTCTATTTCATTAAAACATAAGTCATTTTAAACTTAGGAGCTTTTGTCAAATACTCTTTTTAAAAAAGGTTTTAAAAATAAGTAAAATAAAATAAATACATAAATAAGAATCATTTGCAATTATTGCAACATTTTTTGTGATTTATTTAGAGTTTCTTTTAACTTTGAATCTTGTCCATTTAACCTGCCACCACTCCCTGTGTGCCAGGTATTATAGCTCTACCTGAACTGTTGGACTCCCTTTGTTGCACATAGGACTTGTCAGCTGGGATCTGAATATATATTGCATAGGGAGTGATTCTACAATGTTATGACAGGATAAATGGGCTTCACTCGATTCAAAGTGAAAATGAGTTCTGAAAAAACCAAACAACTTACCGAAAACAAGAGACCTTAGTTATTCCCCTTTAACTTAAAACATGCAATGTATTTTTTTTTTCCTTAAAAATAATTACATACATACATACATACATACATACATGTTCTAATTTATCTGTGCATTTTTAAAATTTAGTCCACAGCATCAAGGTCGACTAAGCTTGGACCTTAGTCAGAAACGCTCCAGTGATTTTTCGGAAGCATCGAGAAGCAGATCACATGGAACAAATTCCCTGCCTTCCAGTGCTCGATTAGGTGAGTACTTTCAATTTTTTTTTTTTTTTTAAACTGTAGAATAAAGTTGTTAATTTTATGTTCAAAACTGTTTAAGTACTGCTGAAACTAAAAACTAATAAACTGCTGAAATAGTGCTGTCATCATATAGATCTATTTTAATGAAACTGCTTCTCATTGTGTCGGCATATATTAAAGTAAAAAACGAATTGGCATGACCATGTTTTTTTTTGTTTTTTTTTTCTACCCGAGCAGGTTCATCTAACACTTTGCAATATAGAACAGAGCGGATTAAAATCCCATCAACACCTCGATACCCAAGGTCAATGCTTGGATCTGACAGAGGTAAGCTTATCTTTAGTGCTTCCTTCGGAGTGAAGAACTGACATTGATACTGACACTTCAGAAGAAAAAAAAGCACTTTGTTAGTAGTAAAAATCTCAGTTTTATGAAGTAGTTCCTGGAAACTGCCATTTTTACTAAATGCTTTTTTTAGTGATTCTAGTCAGGCAATGACCCTTGGCCTGAATAAAGTTCTTAAACTGTAAGTCAAGAAGATGGAAGATGGTTAATCGATTTTTTAAGGTTTAAAAAAAAAAAAAAAAAAGATAATGTCTGCCTTAAATACAATTGTATATTGAAGATTATCTTGCCTGAGTTTCAAACACACCCCTCCTCCACCTTTGGAGTGACTTAGATGTGAACAATGCTTGATCTTTGCCTAGTTTTGCCTTACAGGACAGAACCTGGACTCTATGCCAAAATGAAGTCTCCATTGTTTAAAGTATATTATGAAAAAAAAAAAGTTACTTGAGGTGATATATTTAGCATTCCACTTGTGGCTTTGGATAAGTAAAGATGTGCCCTATTCAACTTTTAACTAACATTTTTGGACCAACAACATATTCCATAACTTAACATACTATAAACAGTCTTTAACTCAAAGCTTTATGAATAGGGTCATACATAACTAAATTAATATCAGTGTTCAACACTGGTGTGATGAGCTTTACAGGTTGTTGAAGAATTCTAAATAATGGTGTTTTCAAAATTCAGTCTTTTCATTGAGCCCCTTCTTCCTTTGCAGGGTCTCTCTCACATTCAGAATGCAGCAGCCCCAGTCTGACGACTCCTCCACAGTCCCCACTGAACCTGGAAACCTCATTATTTGCCAGTAGCCAATCACAAAGCTCTATTTCTACTTTACCAAGTATATCTATTAGTCCTGTGCCAATGGGAGAGCACAGGAAGGATAGGTAAGACTTTTCATTAATAACCTAATTTTTAAACAGATAACACAAAACTTAAATCTTTAATATATTCCCTTGGTGGTGTGGAAAAAATATTGTGTGTCCTCTGCAATAGTAAAATTGAGCTAAAAAGTATACATGTATTATTGACCATTAAGTCCTCAATACTTTTTTTTTTGCATTATATTCTTTAACAGTAATGTTAACTAAACCAAAATTCATGATAAAACCTATAAGAAACTAAGGGGTTGATTTTGATTCAGCCTATACCCTACCATGATAAACCATTGCACGATTACATTACAGAATGTTATAGTAACAGGGATTTGAAACCCCCCTATATTACATCAGCCACCTATTTTATAGGGTAATCATGGGATAACCATGGATTGGTGAATGATTGAAACTAGATTTCATAGTGCTGTAAAATCCTCCAATAAAATCTGGTTATGGAATATCTTTAAGCGTTTTTTCTGGTAGATTTTCTGTTTATGATTTTCTAAACTTATTTCTTTCTCAATCCTCTATATAATTTCATTTTCTATTGCTGTGGTTTCTTTCTTTCTATCGAATTCTTTTTTTTTCTTTACTCTTCTAAATCTTTCAGATATCTGTTCCGTAATAGATCCTTTCTGAGAATCCCTGTGGCTCCTAGGCCTAGGTTCTCATCACTAAGGAGTTTGAGGTTTGTCCTTTGCAAGTAATTTAAAGGGCATGTCACAAAAGAAATACAGATAGATATGCTTATTTAATGTATGGAAAATAATTGTGAATGTAATATGATATTTTGTAATGCAAGATGCTTGTTTGTTGAACATGGATCCTTTAAATTCCACATATTACATAGCTTTGAAGAAACTCTTCTGTCCTTGGCTCTGTTCTTGTCCCCTAAATTGATGTTGATATCAGACAGATCCTAGAATAATTAAAAATATTAATAAACCCCATTTAATTGTAATGAAAAATGCCTATGTGTTAAATTGTTTTAATTCTTATTTTAAGTCTGTATTAAACTACCATTGGTACATGCCACTTTTGTGTTTCACATATATACAGTATATAGTATATACTGTCTCAATTGTATTTTGTGTGTTTGTAATGGTGCTGGACTACAGTATATTTGTTTTTCATTTGTGGCCTTCAATCATGTAGGCATTGGCATAAAAGTCCAAAATCGGTATACCAAAAAAAGAAAAAAGGCCTGGAAGCTAGTGGGCGTTTGCTGTTGTATCTCCTGAATGTAACCCTTTTATTAATTGCATGTAGCTCAGTGGTTCACCTGGCTAGAAAGCAGTGTGGAATTTGTATTTTTTGTCTTGAAGTCTATAACATGTATGATGTGTGTGGTGTTGGAGTTGGATTGGGACAGTCAAATGAAACCTGCATTTATATGCCTGTGTAAAACAATGGCTTGTGGATATTGTGCTCCTAATGCTGTTTTTCAAAATGTAGTCAGCGATACATTTTTTGAGCAGGTTTTGTATTATAGCAGCATCATGTTTCTTAAATACATTTTGTTCCCAATACATGCATGGAGTTATTTCCTTAGATGTTGTTTGTTGGATAACAAATTACTTAGTTTTCCCAAATGTATTTTTTAATGTAATTTTTTTTTGTAGACCTTACTTGGAAGAACCACGTAATGTGATTGTACACAAAGGGGCAGAACCTTTGGGAATTTCCATTGTGGGAGGGGAGAATGGTGGCATCTTTGTATCCAAGGTAACCAGTGGAAGCATTGCTCACCAGGCTGGCCTTGAATATGGAGACCAGTTGCTGGAGGTATGTTTTTTAAATGTATAAAGATTTTTAATTGAATGTTTGGCAAAATACTATGGGGGGTAATTTTATAAGGATTTACTCCAGTCTTTAACTAACTATTTGAAAAGAGAAAATCACTTAAAACTAATTTCAAATGCTTTTAAAGTGGGAAAAGACTCAAAACAGTGTCACAATTAAGTTCTGATCTCTACAGTACAATGTGTTCAGCCTCAATGTACTGTCTATTTTTCCTCAGTATAATGGCATTAACCTGAGGAGTGCCACGGAGCAGCAAGCCCGGTTGATCATTGGGCAGCAGTGTGATACCATCACTATCTTGGCTCAGTACAACCCACACATGTATCAGCTGGGCAACCACTCCCGATCAAGGTTATCTTAATATATTGACATACATTTGTAATGAAGTACATCTGCTAGTTTTTTACTGTATTTAAAATCGAACATACACATTATACGAAGATAGGGATATTAGATATTCCAGATCTTCTCAGAATGTATATAAAAAAAAATGACTGTTATCAATGGTACCATAGTTATTTGCAGGACAATCCACTTGTGTCTCCCATATGACTATTTGCCCTTATTTGGGTAATTGGTGTTTTTAGCAACCTCCCCCCAATATACAAATATAAAATATAGAAATATAGTTTGGAGTATTGACTCAAGTTTTTTCTTAGGTGTGCGTTGTTGCTTTGTTTTTGTTCTTGTACAAAATCACAATAATGATTTATCCCACTGAAATTCAGTGTTATGGTGGTCTATTTCAATCTATATTGAAAATCTCTTAATGGAACAATTTCAGTAGATTGTGTATGTTGTAGTTTTAATTTGGGTGAATAACAAACATTTGTTAAATCCTAACTTCCTGTTCAATTTTGAAATGTGCTAGTTCTCGCCTGGAGCCAATCAGCAATCATTCTACTCCCCATGGCAGTGGAGCAGCAACCCCAGACAATCATTCCGTTATTGATACAGTGAGTGAGCAGGACGAAGGGACGATGACCCCTCCTTCTAAACAAACCACCCCAACTACCAGCCCTCGCAACTCCATCAGGTCAGAACCTACATTCAAATTAATACATTTAAAAGACCTAGTGCTTTATAGATATTGAATCAGTCCGTATAATTGTAATCCGTTAATTACAATTAATAATTGCAGTAAATTAAGTGACCTTCAGCATTTAAAAAAAAAAAAATGCATTGGACTACTACATACTACATTTTACTTTTGCTTGCATCTGTCAGAATTTAACTTTTCTTTGCCTGTGGGGTAGATACATGATCTGTCATTTTACTAGTTAGATTCATCAGTGTTCTTTGTTCTATTGCTACAGAATGTCCATGGATACAACAAGAAAGTTTCCGGAACCACGAACTGTCGTCGTTAGAAAAACCCAGGTGGAACTTGGAATCCAGATCTGTGGTGGAAACTTGTACGGCATTTTTGTGGAAAAGCTGGAAGATGATAGTCCGGCAAAAAGTCCTGGTGGGCTCATGCCAGGAGACATGCTACTGGAGGTGAATAGAGGACAACTGCTATGCAAAGGCACTGCTTTATATTAAACACAGAAACCACAGCAGACCTGTTTTCACAGTCATTGGTCATTAACTGCTGGACATGCATCATTTATAATTATTTGCTTTTATGCAGTCAAATTTGGCTTGTTGCTTATTTAGGAAAGTCAATTTTTTACACTGCTGTAGTTTTATGTGTAGAATATTGCACAGTTTTTCTATAAAGTGGTGGGGTTAGGCATCTCCAAGAATGGGCCCAGCTTCCACAACAACATGTGCAGTGCTGTCAAAGTGTCGTTGTGTTATGTGGCCATCATACACAGTACTGTGTAAACACACAGGAAGTGGACAATTTGTTCAAAACTTTGAATTTCCACAAAATTGTGTTTGGAAGGTGTGTCACATTCTGTTATCAGAGTCAAATTAATGACTTTATGAACCTTTTTTTATTTATATTGCATTCTTTTCTACAGGATAAATGCCACTCCTCTGTTGAAAATCTTGAGTTGAGTAGTATTTGAAAACTATTTTCTGTATAATAGGTGCAGGATGTAATGCAAAACACTACTATAAACATTCATTGGGCAGGTTATTTTTAATATGTTTAAATTGTTTCATGTTTCTTTTAGTATGGTTCAGTCTACATGAAAAATAAAACGGCTGAAGAGGCTTACCTTGAAATGATGAAACCAGCGGAAACAATCACAATGAAAGTGAAGTACCGAATAGATGAGTTCATGAGGATCAAAGATACCCCTGGAGATGGATTCTTCATCAGGTATGTATTTAGATAGATAGATAGATAGATAGATAGATAGATAGATAGATAGATAGATAGACAGTAACAAAAGCAACACCTTCTCAATGCCTATTGTAATTTTTTTTTTTTTTTTTTTTTAATTATCAGATTTGTTTGACATTTGTTAGTCCAGCACTTTCAGGTGGTGTCTATTTAAGTTGCTAAATGAATCCAAACTGCATTGTTCTGTATTTTAATAAACAGATGTTCTTTAACCCCCTGCTGGGGATATTGTGGAGGCATGTGTGTCACGCTTCAGAGATGCATGTCGAGAGCACCACTTAAGGACACATTTAATGAAAATGTCACAGTCTGATGGTACAAGAAAATGCTGAGTTACTGTCTTAAATTGTCATACCCATTTCTATTTGACTGCATGTTTCCAAACCATTCCATCATATGTGACATTCCCCTTAGATAATGCTACCAGGGATTCTTTGGGATTTGTTCACAAAAATATCAGTTTCTAGTTTTGTATTCATAACTGGGGCAAGGGCCTGTAATGTATGCTACTAAAATACATTGCATTGTTGCTCTATATTGATAGTAACTACCACATAAAAATATGACCAGCATACTGATGCTTTCCCTCCTGCAGAGCACTTTATGATAGGGTGGCGGAGGTGGAACAAGATTTAAGTTTCAAGAAGGATGACATTCTATATGTCGATGACACTCTTCCCAAGGGGAATTTTGGCTTTTGGATGGCTTGGCAGCTGGACGAAAATGCACAAAAACTTGAAAGAGGCCAAGTTCCCAGTAAATACATGTAAGTATTCATTGTTCTACTTGTAAATGAATGATTAACAAACATTTTTATTAAGGATTGATTTTGGAGTCTGCTCTGAAAGATAAGGTTTGTTTGCTCTCTGTTTAAAGGATGGACCAGGAGCTCTACAGGAGACATAGCATGTCAGAAATGAAAGATGAAAATGGCTCCAGTAAGACATTATCGGCAGCTGCTCGAAGATCATTTTTTCGAAGAAAACATAAACACAAGCGCAGTGGATCCAAAGACGGAAAGGATTTATTAGCTCTTGATGCCATAAGCACAGATTCAATTCCATTCTTGGAGGGTTAGTGATCCTAATTGAATCTTCTATGTTTACAAATCATGCATGCATTTCACAAAGTAAACCCAAGACTGCAAGAATATTGCTCTACATGCATGAGGATGTACAAAATCTTAGGCCGTCTGTTAATCACATATATCCAGATGCTGTACAATGAAACAAATTGTTTGGATGCTTGGATTCTTAGGTGCCACCAGATTTCGCTTCCTATTTAATAGATTAAAACATGACTGTTTAAGAACATCTCCAGTGTCCCTTTTGGGTTAACAACATGTCATGCAGACCTATATTGTATTATTTTTTTAATGTTTACTACCAGATTGTGTGAGTCTGGCCTATCAGAGGGTACAGAAAGTTGAATGTACATCCCCAAGACCTGTACTTATTCTGGGACCTTTGTTGGATGCTGTAAAGGACATGTTGGTTAAAGATTCTCCAGGAAAATTTTGTCGATGCCCACTTGGTGAGTTTTGATTTATTATTATTATTATTATTATTATTATTATTATTATTATTATTATTATTATTATTATTTTGTGTGGATATAAACTTTCAGTGTGTTGAAAGGAGACAAACTGTGTGCATGTTTTGTTGTCATTAAATTCTCTATATACCTATATACAGTGTTGAAAATTTATGATGTCATACCAGTAGAATTTTAGGGTATTCATTCCAAACTCTCAATATTATTTGTTATATTTTACTTTTAGGCTTCTTCTTTCACTTTATATGGATATTCTGCATTATATATTCAAATGCTAAATGTATATTTAATATGATTATGTATCCCTTTCTCCGTCCAAAAATGTAGAAGTTATGAAAGCTTCTCAACAAGCAATAGAACGGGGTGTTAAAGATTGCCTGTTCATTGACTACAAGAGGAGGAGTGGCCATTTTGATGTGACAACTGTAGCTTCTATTAAGGAAATAACTGAGAAGGTATCTTGAATTTTGTGGTGTCCTTGGTTTGAGCCGTGTTGACAATACCGTCAGCTCTCCAGTAATACCATCATCTCTCCAGAAATATATACAGTCTAACTTAATTATAACGAACCCCACTGGGACCTGGAGAAATGTTCATTATATCAGGTTGTTCACTATAATAGGGTTTGGCAATTTGCTTTATCAGAACGATGAAGAAACACCCAAATTGAATTGAACATCTTCATACAGTATACAGTAGTTATTTCAAGACAACGTCACATTGATCAACATTTAAACTGTATATTTAAAAGAAAACAGTAAAGAAATTAAAAAATAAAAAGGACACTTACATGCTGAATACAGTAATTACGTGCCCTTCTCTTGAAAAACATATCCAGCATAGATTTGCTTCATATTTTTCATGCTTTTCTCAGTGCACGCTGTTTCAATCTTGTTGCCTCCTCACGCCTGTTGCCATGGTTGCAGTTTGTGTGAAGATGGCAACGGTTGCAAACGTCGCACATGATTCGCACTACAATAGGTTATCTGTGAATCAGCCTTATCTTTGAATTAGCCGACCAAGAATAACACATCCACACTGGAGAAAGTTCAGTGTCAGTCACTACCGAGATCGCGTTTTATCTGGGTAGGTTTTGTAAACGTGATCGTTCTAATAGTGAAAAAAACAGTTCTTGCTGCTTGGATCGTTAAAAAAGCGGGTTTGTTATAAGAAGGGTTCGTTATAGTGAAGTTAGACCTGTATTTTTTAAAAACATTTTTGCACTACAAATGCATTTTGCCACCATTTAGTATTGGTCACTCATGCTTTGTGGTCAATTTGAGATCTCTTTAAAGTATAAGTAAACATGCCCACACATTTGTACAGTCTAACAAAAAGTGTTGTCATCTTACTGTAGAGGTAAGTGAGAATAAAAAATTAACTCTGTTATATGTAATGGGTGTGATGGCACCTGTCCTTTTAAAAAATAATCAGTCTTCTCAAAAGATTTCACTTGAGATCTGCTTTCTCTGCCCTAGGAATGTTTGTTTATTTTAAGCAGGATATTACGAGAGTGGTCTTAAACTTAATATTATTATTATTATTTTTTTTTACAGTATGCTGCTGTTTATCAAACCAGATATATTGAAATCACTATATTTTCCTGTATTCTTACACTCCTTACACACAGAAGTACAGTTGTGTTGTCATGTTGTTGTTTTTTCTTCATAGGATTGTCACTGTTTGCTTGACATTGCACCTCACGCCATTGAACGGCTTCACAGCGTTCACATTTACCCAATCGTCATTTTCATTCGGTACAAAAATGCAAAGCAAATAAAGTAAGTAGCTATGTCTTTCTGTGTATAACTATCCAGACTTTTTAATAGAAAACGGTTGAAAAGGTGACACAAGAATTGCATTCATGGGTAAAGCCCAGTACTAATATTTTCAGGCAGTTTTAAAGTTAACTTGTACTTGGAGGGGAATGGAAGTGTTTGCCCTTTTCCGTTTCTTGATGGTTTTACTCAGTGGCTAAACACTGCAGGTCTAGAGACCCTGTTGTCCAGTAGGCAGTACATCACACTTCCTTTGCATATTCTAAGCTTTGTCTCTGTATGTGTGCTGCAGTTCCACATGTAATTACCAGAATATCGTGGCAGCAGAGAGCTGTTGATGGTGCTTGTTGTGTATGCCTTTGCTAAAAGTAGCATGATTTGACAGAACAGCTGGCAGAACAGGGGTTTATTAGAAACAAATTGGATCCAATGATCTTTTTTTCGTTCACTTGCATCCTGTGTGAGGAGGGCCTTTTTAAAGTGTTTTTGTGTATATATATATATATATATATATATATATATATATATATATATATATATATATATATATATATATATATATATATATTTTTTTTGTTATTACTTTTCATTTCACTTTGTGAAAGAACTGAGCGTGAATATTAAATGCATCGTAAAAGTTTATAGCCCTTAAAGGTAAAAGCTGCAGTGTCCCACAATCATGTTCAAAAATGTAATTAGTTGGAGTCTGTTTACTGCATTGTTCCATTATTTTGCATTCTGTGTGCACTCAATTGTATTCTGCCTTGATGAATAGTTTGCAATTCCCCAAAGGTAGGTTCAACTGAATGGGACAGGCTTCTACACCCTTATAACCTGCTGTTTGGAATAAAAACATTTTATTGTTACACTGATAACATTTTACAAGAAACCTCTATAGACATTTTCTTAATATTTGAATGTATTTTAAAATGTGCACACGATACTTTTATTTAAAATATATAGTAATTGTACAGTTGCACATAAAACAGTTATACATTAGTGTACCTTTTATAATGTCCATTTGTAAGAATTCTAGCTACATCAAACAATATGACATTAATCCTCCTTTCTGGTACAATATGCAGTAAAGACAGTATGCTCTCATTGCTTGATTTAAAATGAACAGTGTGTGACATCTTTCTTTCCTGTCATCAGTGGACAATTATTTGACGTCAATTGAAATTATAATACAATTCAGCCACCTGTTTTGGCCATTACAAGATAATTCCGGTTAAATGAAGGTAGATCAGAAATGGAGCACGCTTTGGCAGTTTAATTTATCATGACCTAGAAGATTAAGAAAACACTAATTGATACTCACTCCTTAAGTAAAGCCATCCATATTGATGCAACGCTGATTTGTTTGTGGAATATGTCTGACTCTAAGCCAGCATCATGATAAGCTGAGTGCCAGCTGTCCTGTGGTCTTTCAGGCCTTTCATTTCAGGCCTCACTACTCCCTTAAGAGGGTGACTACAAAGGGAATTTGTCTACCAAGTGAAAAGAACATTTTCATAAAGGAATAAAATGATGTTTCTTGCTAGTTTAGTTCAGTATAGACTGTTTATTGGGTAGATTCCTCCAATATTAAAGGTTTTAGTCCAGTATTACTTTTGTTGGTTGTAATAGAGAGCTTCCAGTGTATCAAATTTTGAAGTGTTCTCAATCATGGATAGAATGGCTTCCAGAAACAAGCCTAATTTGGCCCACAACAGCTTTAGCGCTGCCCACTCACAGCTTTTGACAGCTATTTTTGTTATGCAACTCTAAATACCGGTAGCTGTTTATTTATTTGAAAAAAGGAAAAACAAAATGCCATAAAGAAAATAAGTTGCATACAGTTTTAAGATGTATTATGATGTAATAAATACATTTAAAAAATAACTTAAAATGTGGGATAAAATATATTCAAATAATGATGTAAGTTATTGATACTGATATTTTGTGGAGCCACCTAAGGATACTAAAGACAGCTTGAATCATCTTTACCAACCCTGTTTTTTCTTTTTCACAACAGGGAACAAAAGGATCCAATATTTCTGAGGGATAAAGTCTCTCAAAAACATTCCAAGGAACAGTTTGAGGTTGCACAGAAGACGGAACAAGAGTACAGCAAATTCTTTACAGGTATTTAAATTGTTTGTTTGTTTATTTATTTATTTTGAAGATGTTGTCCATACACTTAATGAAGAACTTTCTCTTGGTCCTAATAGGTACATGGACATTGCATGCTAATTGTGTTGCTGACAATGACATGGTTGCCATATTGAGGTCATGTGACTTTTGAAGCTGCAAAGTGCACTGAGTTTTATTGTCTTTTTGGTACATCGCTGTATTCTTTGTTATGACTACCAGTGTTGTCCAGTAAAAATGAACCCTTTCATTTCTGCATTGCTTTAATCTCTGGCTATATAAATGATGCAGCACATGCTTTCACATATAGTAAGTGCACAGTTCTACTCTATGATTCTGTCAAGTACACAATATATATTTAGATATGTTCGTAGAGATGTCGGGGACCTTCATACTTCAAATTCCCTGCACGTCAAGCTTTTTTACAAAACATATATCGTTGAGTTGGGTTTTAGTAATTCTTGATGCTTTTAACCCCCAGGTATCGTCCAGGGAGGCAGCTTGTCCTACATTTGCACTCAGATCAAGACTATTGTCGATCAAGAACAAAACAAAGTCCTGTGGATTCCAATTGGGTCTTTCTAGAACTTTGAAGTCATTGAAGTGTGCAGTGTTGCAAAGGAGAATGACATCTATATTATTATACAAAATTGATGAACAAATAAAAAAACAACACTAAATGAAGGGGTACGATACACTAAAAGATGTATGTCAATTACAAACCATTCACTTCTGTATGCATCCTAATAAAAATGAACTGACAGTGAAACTTCAGCTTGGGAATAGGATTGGTACAGCACTGAATTATTATTATTTTATTTTTTTTCATTACTAAGGACATTTGAAATTAGCGATGCTGCAGGAAAAGGACACACGTTTACATTTTTTTTCTGAGTATTCAGTTATTTCATGTTTACTTGAATGTTTTGTTCAGTTTTTTTTTCCCTAACCCCTACCCCCATCTTCTGACTACGACAGCCCTCCTGAAGTTGAAAAATGTTATATTTTAAGCATGACAACAGGGTGGCTTGATTCATTTTGAGTACCTTTGAAAATCGAGTGCACTCCTGTACAGGGCAGACCACTGTGTTTTATAAACTTGTCTGTCAAATGTTTTCCCTTATGGATCTAATATTTAAACTTCATAATATATCAGATCTTGATGTATAATAAGTAATACACTAATAACTAGGTTATTGGGCCCAGTAGTGTGTATCATGTAGTAGTGAGCTCTTAGCTGGGCCTAGCATGCTGTTTTGTCACTTAAAAATGTATCTATTTAAAAAGTCATCCCGGTGCAATTTTGCAGGGGAAATCTTGAGCTTGTTTTGTTTCATCTATATGGTGTCTTTTTTTTTTTTTTTTTAATAAATGCAAGCACGATGCACCGTAATTTTTGTGTGGCCACTGCTAATAAACGGTCATTCATTCAGTCTTCAATGCAATGCTTTTTATATATAGGTGCCTATAGAGATCTATAGCTACAGATATATATTGTGCCAAACTCCAGTATGTCATATTTGTTTTGCTTTTGTTTTGCACTTGTAAATCTGTGTGCCTTTTACACAGAGTTGTATTTAGTTCTACAATATTTTTTTGTGTCATATATTAAGTACTGTAGTTATACTGTACAAGCAGGTGTAAATTTAGCTGTGTCATAGTGATCACTCCTAACATTTCATTCATTGCCTGGCATGTAATTGCCTTTTATTCTTACCTTAATTGAAGAAAGTAGATTGCTGCTTCTTTGCATTCTTCAATAAAAAAGGGATGTTTTCTTGCACAGTTTTTTCAAAGGAAAATTGACTGTTGGGTTAAGAATTTTGTAGTTTTTAAAAGTAAATTTAATATTTAAAAAAAAGAAATTGCTGGGTTGTTGGCCTATGTTTTTTTCATGTGAGGGACAACATCATTTTTATAGGTGTGGTGGGATTTTGACTAAGATGAAACCGTTGAAACAGACAGGTACTGTTCTAATTGGGATTTTCTTTATTAAAAAAAGAGAATTATGATTTGTATCAAATGTTAAGTAATTGATTAATATGAGAATAAAAGTCAATTTTTTTCTGTACCACAAAATATGTGTAATATTTATAGTTTGTGTTGTTTTTTTTTCCCTTTCTTTGGGTGGGGTTACCTCCCACACTAATTTTCTGATATTCAAAACTTTCAAAACTAAAAGTACTTAGGTATAAAACTTACATATATATATATATATATATATATATATATATATATATATATATATATATATATATATATATATATATATATATATATAGTACTGTGCAAAAGTTTTAGACAGGTGTGAAAAATGCTGTAAAGTAAGAATGCTTTCAAAAATAGACATGTTAATAGATTATATTTATCAATTAACTAAATGCAAAGTGAGTGAACAGAAGAAAAATCGAAATCAAATCCATATTTGGTGTGACCACCCTTTGCCTTCAAAACAGCATCAAGCATCAATTCTTCTAGGTACACTTGCACACAGTTTTTGAAGGAACTCGCAGGTAGGTTGGCCCAAACATCTTGGAGAACTAACCACAGTTCTTCTGTGGATTTAGGCAGCCTCAGTTGCTTCTCTCTTCATGTAATCCCAGACAGACTTGATGATGTTGAGATCAGGGCTCTGTGGGGGCCATACCATCACTTCCAGGACTCCTTGTTCTTCTTTACGCTGAAGATAGTTCTTAATGACTTTCGCTGTATGTTTGGGGTCGTTGTCATGCTGCAGAATAAATTTGGGGCCAATCAGATGCCTCCCTGATGGTATTGCATGATGGATAAGTATCTGCCTGTATTTCTCAGCATTGAGGAGACCATTAATTCTGACCAAATCCCCAACTCCATTTGCAGAAATGCAGCCCCAAACTTGCAAGGAACCTCCACCATGCTTCACTGTTGCCTGCAGACACTCATTCGTACGCTCTCCAGCCCTTCGGCGAACAAACTGCCTTCTGCTACAGCCAAATATTTCAAATTTTGACTCATCAGTCCAGAGCACCTGCTGCCATTTTTCTGCACCCCAGTTCCTGTGTTTTCGTGCATAGTTGAGTCGCTTGGCCTTGTTTCCACGCCGGAGGTATGGCTTTTGGCCGCAAGTCTTCCATGAAGGCCACTTCTGACCAGACTTCTCCGGACAGTAGATGGGTGTACCAGGGTCCCACTGTTTTCTGCCAGTTCTGAGCTGATGGCACTGCTGGACATCTTCCGATTGCGAAGGGAAGTAAGCATGATGTGTCTTTCATCTGCTGCAGTAAGTTTCCTTGGCCGACCACTGTGTCTACGGTCCTCAACGTTGCCTGTTTCTTTGTGCTTCTTCAAAAGAGCTTGGACAGCACATCTGGACACCCCTGTCTGCCTTGAAATTTCTGCCTGGGAGAGACTTGCTGATGCAGTATAACTACCTTGTGTCTTGTTGCTGTGCTCAGTCTTGCCATGGTGTATGACTTTTGACAGTAAACTGTCTTCAGCAACCTCACCTTGTTAGCTGAGTTTGGCTGTTCCTCACCCAGTTTTATTCCTCCTACACAGCTGTTTCTGTATCAGTTAATGATTGTGTTTCAACCTACATATTGAATTGATGATCATTAGCACCTGTTTGGTATAATTGTTTAATCATACACCTGACTATATGCCTACAAAATCCCTGACTTTGTGCAAGTGTACCTAGAAGAATTGATGTTGTTTTGAAGGCAAAGGGTGGTCACACCAAATATGGATTTGATGTAGATTTTTCTTCTGTTCACTCACTTTGCATTTAGTTAATTGATAAATATAATCTATTAACATGTCTATTTTTGAAAGCATTCTTACTTTACAGCATTTTTTCACACCTGCCTAAAACTTTTGCACAGTACTGTATATATATATATATATATATATGTTTGAGAAAAAGAAAAACTGCTGTGTACCAAAATGATCAATAAGAAAAAAGAAAAGGATATTTCAGGTACTTAAAAAGGTAGAATAATTGATTACAAATCAATTATCAGGACGTTTCGGACTACAAGTCCTTCATCGGCTGAATACAAAAAAACAGTGCTTTAAGAAAGCACTTCTTAAAGCACATATCTTTCTCAAGGGAGCCTGTGTTTGAATCAAAACATTGGAGGTATTTATAGGTTTTTGACAACATAACAACTACTTGTTTACATTCAAATCCATGATTTATTCTTACATGATGTAATGGTGTTCTAGATATTGACATCATTTCTACTTCTATCTTTGAATCTGTATTAATTCTAATTAACATTTCTTTATATAAACTTATATTTTTATTATATCATGCAATGCTGGCTCTGAGGATCAGTCTAGATTTGGCCTTCCCAGCGCATCAGCATGCACAACTTTTGAATGAATTTTGTTTATTTATTTATTTAAATGTTATATATTTATTGAAGTTAATTAGTTCATTCTTTTCTGTTGAGTCCTGCTGGCATAATTGTGTTCAGTGTATTTATCCATTTACTTTCTTTTATTCTTCTATATGTCGCATTGTCTAATTTTAGCTGTTCCTTGACTGGTGAAGTGCTGTACTATTGGTTCATTCATTTTTTTATTTCTAATTAATGAAAGGTGGTTCTGAATTCTTTCATATAAAGTAGTTCCAATCTCTCCAACATATTTGATTTCATCACATTTTTCACAGGCTATTCCATAAACAACATTGCTATTTTTATAGTAGGTATTAGTTTTTAGTGGATATGTGGTGTTCTTATGTTTAATTATATTTTTTACTTTTGTCCATGTATTTACACACTTTACATCTACTAGTGCACATGTTCGTAGAACCTATTTTGTCAATTATTCTTTTATGTTTACTGTGAACTAATATATATATGTATATATAATTAGCTATTTGGAAATATCCTTAGGTATGAAAGGGTTAAGAGCAACCCTAATGAACAAAGCCTGGTACATATAGTGGACGTACATATTGTAAATATCAATCATTTGTAATTGTTTTTACTCACGGTAGCCAAAATATAGACTACAGTACTATTTCAGGAAGGTTATTGTTTGGGTAGCTGATGAAAAGTAAACTGTAAATACCGTCTTCAATGGGAAAAAAAAGCAGTGTTTTTTGTTTCAGGCAATTGCTGAACTGGACAACACAAGAGTAACCTTTTATTATTACTGAGGTATCCTATAGTGTAATGGCATGATGGGCACTGTAGGTACTGGTATGGCTTTGAGCCAATTGTGTTAATGCAGTACAGGTCGAATACAGTTCATGTAACTCATGCTAAATCTAAATTACTTTATTTTAAGAATATTACCTTCTCCTTGCAATAAATAAAAAGTGGGTAATCCCTCATGTATTTACATGTCTTAAGCGGCTATTCAATCAGACAAGGACAGTAATATTCTGAAGCAGTGGAAGTTGACGGCCTTGCATAGCTTTGTGTGTGCGTGGGAGGAAATTCTCTGGAGAAGCTGACTCAGCAGGGAAGTGTTGAAGGCGAAGATCAGAGGCACACAATGAAACACAGAAGGTTATTGGGCAGGACGGATGGATGGCAGTGTAACCCCAGTAAAGCATGTGGCAACAGAACAGATAAATAATGGAAGACTGTCAGGCATGTGTCTGCCAGTCCTGGAACATGAGGAGACACTGACTTGAGAAAATAGCTGTGTCATCCAGGCAGTATAAATGTTTGAACAGCAGTCGTGCCAAAACATACAAGATACCTTCAAAATTGTGAAAATGCCTGTGAGATTTTTCTAAAATAATGTAAATGATAGATGATCTAAACTGGAATTTAATGACTTGCTTACAATTGTATTGGGCTAATATTGTATTCAAGACCATAAAAGTTATACTGGAATATAACAACTTATTAATAATAAAGGTGCTACAGATTTTAGAAAAAAAATCTTTATGGAATTGTGTGCTTTACTTGCACTGTAGAAAAATCCAAACCATTTATTTTATTTATTTATTTTTTTTAAATCAATAAATGACCTGATACCTCTTGCGCCTGCACTTGCCCAGGCTATATGTTTTGCAAAGGCTAAGAAGTTGCTTTACAGAACTGTTACCAGGTAAGGATTCTAACCGTTTGTATTTGGATACAATTACAGTTCTCTGTACTCAAATATATAAATGAGGGTATCAGATGACACTTTCTTTAGATGGTTAAGCGTTTGTTTTATGACTTGAATTTGTTGTTTATTTTTTTCTTTTACAAAAATGATGTTGCATAAACAATGCCCCGCCAAGTAAATGGCTGTATTGACATTTAGATTAAATTGCCAGTTTTTTGGGTTTTTTTATACTAATAATAGTAATACTTGAATTGTATTTGCTTACGATTGTAAGTCGCCCTGGATAAGGGTGTCTGCTAAGAAATTAATAATAATAATAATAATAATAATAATAATAGATTATAAGTTTGATTCCATAAAAATATAAAAATATATATGTATGTATGAATGATTCAGGAAACATGTAAAGGTCACGGTGTCGCCTCTATGTGGTTGTCCTCGGCTGCCCTGAGATATTACAGGACATTGAGATTTGTTAACCGCCTTTAATATAATTTAATTTCATTTATTAACATTTACTTTTTTTTTAATCCAAATGAATAGACCGAAATCAGTAAAATGGTTGATTTTAAATATGCCAAAAGCTAAAACAAAATACAAAAATGTATAAAAATAATAAGTCCTGATTTAAAGTAACCTATGCAGATTCAGTCGAAGGATTTTTGAGGAAAATCTCCTTCTGTTCGGTACAATGTTTTGACCTGAATTGCTGTTCGAATGTTTGTGCCCTTGGTAACTGCAATATAGATTTCAAGAATGTCCATGTCCTTCAGATTGCACATTAATCCACTATACCATTAATATATGAGCTTCTTAATATGGTTTTGGTGTGCATACACTTCCTAGGAATGCTGTTGCTAAACCATTTAGCAGCTGCCTACCCTTCTCAGTTACACAATCTCTAAGTGTTACCATGTAATCAAATGTTTTAGTTCTTATTCAGTGTGATGTGCTTCATTACTTATTTAATAGAACTTTAATTTAATTTAAAGACCACAGATTATGCACCACCATTGATCTTATAATTAAACATTTAAGTATAGTAATCTATACTAACAAGGGAGACTCGATGTTCTCTCGGTATAGCTTCCACTCTCAGTTTGACTTCAGCTGAATCAGTCATCAGGCTTGACAACAGTTGCTGTTGTTGCTATGTTGTCAATGGACTCTTCATGACGATTGTAAAGTGTACTGGGTTGTTATATCCCTGGATAACAGGATTTAGAATGGCTGATTCCATTCATATGATGGATTATGCCTACATTTATTAATGTTACCGGGAGAAGAAATGCCTTTTATGTTTAATATGTTCACAGATATTTTTATCTATTGTTAGACTATTGCATTAATGTTATTATTGTCCCTTTCACTTGATTCTACATTATTTTAAATCTCTAATTCTGTACGTTCCATGTATTGTCTGTTATGGTTCTCTGAGTCACAGGTTCAAGGTGATCTTATCTAATTTAATATTTTCAGAATGGTAAAAAAATTATCAACTCACTTCCAGCCAGTTGCTAAAAAGCGCCTAGGCAACACAGGAGCAAAAGCAATTTAGGCAAAAAATCAACAGCCAATGCAAGGAAAGGTTTGACAACAGAAAAGTTTCTAGGCCAGCGGTCTATCTGTCTATCTTTAATGCATGATGTTTTGGTTCACAGGGACTATTTGTTGGATTAACTTGAAACCTAGAAGATGCAGCAACATGTGTTAAGTTACCTTGACTTTACCTTTTTATTTGGCAGGTGAATTTATAATTTGGTACCTTACTGTTTGTGTGTATCAAGAAGTAGTGGCTTTTAAAACATGCATTTCTTTCAAGAGGGCCTGGTTTGATGCAAAATAGATTGTGTTACTGTTCCATCCTAAAGTGCAATCATGTGTGAACAAGAGTAATGCAGTAGTTTCAAATGTCATTTTAATTGCTCATTGTCAGGTAAAGGCAGATTTAGAGAAGATTATGAAAATAAAATATTTAAACAACAGAACTCAGAACCACTAAAATGATTGCAAACACTGCAGCATATTAATGGCAGCATAAAAGGTCAGTAATATGACATTAAAATATACTTTTCTTTGAGCTGTAAAATTAGACAATCACTGTCAATGTCAGTTGTTAATATCTTTTAATTTAATTTAGTGGTGTTGTCTTTATGTAGAGGTGAAGGTTAATGGCGAGTGATCCAAGCCATTTAAAAAGTAAAGGGTCAATTGGCAAGGGGATCCTATACTCTTGAATAAAGCATGACAGAGGTTCAGCAGCAAAAACAGTTTTGGCACATGTTCTTAAAAATGTTAATCAGCATGGCATTGCATATCTCAATATTTCAATATACAATGAAGTTGGGATCATAGGGCTGACTAAACAGATTGTTAGCTGCAGTTCTATTGTTGCGGCTGATGGTAGCATAATGGGGTTTTGCCAGGAGGAAATGAACACACTTGTATTGAACAATGTGGTAGGATATGCATCACAGCAAACAAATATAGTCTGGAACCTAGCTTTCAAGAATTGAAGCAGAACATGGTGTTAGCGAGCACATTGTGATGTATTTATTAACGTGGGCCATATTGCTACAATACAGCACCTAATCTATAGACCTGTGCTCATTGTTTTATTGCTTTTCTTAATGGGTTTTTCTTATTTTCAATGAAGGTCAAATATTGTTTATATGATAGATAGATACACACACACACACACACACACACACAGTTGTAGTCAAAAGTTTACATACCCCAATGGAAATGTATAATTTCTAGAAATTTCTCAAAAACAAATAATTATAGGAAAAATCTTTTGTAGCAAAAGTTTTGCTTTTGTGGTTGAGGGAAAAAAAGTTACAAGAAATAGATGTCTACTATTTATTTCAGCAATTTCTTTGCAAAACTCCAAAAATGCTAATTCAAACATATTCATACCCTGACAAGGAAAATTAAATTAATAGTTAGTTGAGACACCTTTAGCAATAATAACCTCTTTTAAACGATAGTTTTTAACAAGTAACGAGTAACAATGAACAAGATTTTTTAAATAATGATTATCTATTATCCCGATTATATTGAAAGCTTTGAAAGTTCATTTTAGCATATTGTAACATTTTCATGCTTAGGAAGGAGTACTCAGAGGCAGTGTTGAATTCTGAAAATGTTTGTTTTATTTGAAACTACAGAGAATTCCTGTGAGAGGCCGGAATTCATGGTACCTAAATAATAACCCTAAGTTTTAGTCTTGGCACTTTCACTGCATAGTCTCTCTGGTCACAGCTCACACGCTCGCTCAGTCGCACCCAGTTTCTCATTCAAGTTCAGCGCTGGACTGTCTCCAGTCTCCAGGCTCATGCACCCCCTTATATAACCTCCTGTTGTTTCCTGCTGCTGTCCGACTCATTAACCAGTCACATCCATGGTCTACAACCCCCGAAAACAGCAACACACATTCTCCCCACTCATTCACTCACACCCCCTTACCATGCTAAGTATAATGGTGTGACCTGTCCCCCTTACAATACATGTAACATAAAAGACAGACGAGACAAACTGAACAGACAACAAGTCCTACAACAAAGCAATTGTCCAGGTCGTTACAATATATATTTTTAATTTGAAAGTAAAAATATATGAAAGCATGACAACCTTTATGTACAAACATCTTCACTAATATACAATTGAACAAGAACTGTTGAGTATTTATTTTCGTTTCATACAGTATTAAATGGCAGTGTTTATAGATCTGATAGTGAAAAATAAATAACAGGATAAAGAAAGAAATGTGTATGTATTGATAAATGTATTTATTTATTTCAATATTTATAAATGCATTTATTTATTTATGATTTACTTTTACCAAATATATAGGCTATCCTTCAGCATTGCTAATTCTCAGAAAAAATAACATTTCTTTTTGTCTTGTGGGGACCACAAATAGTGTTACTCTCATCAACCAGTAACGAGGGGAACCGTACTTCCTTGCGCCAATAGAGACCACAATGAGCGTTACACTGACAGGGAATCGACATTTTTCGGAGATCAAGATCAGAATCTCAGAATGTTGTTGACGATGATGATGATGAAGATGAATGATGACTCAAGAAATCTTAAACAAATCATTTACACATGCCGGTGGTCTGCAAAAAACGGGATAAAAAGGAGGGCATTTTTACCTTACTCTGGCAAGTTATCTCTCTTACTGTATGACAGGTATTGACTTTTTTTCTACATTTCAACTAAGTGTGTTGGGAAATACAAATTAAAAGTTAAATGGTGCTTTTGGCTGATTTACTTTTGCTGCGCCAATACCCTGAAAACACGTAAACTATCCTTTACTTGCTGTATAGAGAGCTGTTCTAGCTGATAACTTGGCACGAGGAACTACAGTTTCTCTCAATCCAACAGTGTTTTGTGATCTGTTAATTAAGTGCAGTACTGTACCAGTACCTCCCTTATTAGTATAGCCCCCCCACCCCACACTTTGAAACAGTAACCTTTTCCCTGTAACAATCTCAGAATTATTATCTCATGTGCCTCTGTTTTCATGGTATGTTATACTACTAATATCCAGTAGACGGCACACTATTAATATGCTTCTTTGGTTTTTAAGCAGATTACAAACAATCCTCATTCCTGTTGTTTTGATTTTCTCTTGCTTCTGTCAGGACCTTAGCCTGCATCCATGACATGAACAAACAAGAAACCGATCTATGCCAATAGAACTGAAAATCAGCTCTCTCTCTCTCTCTCTCTCTCTCTCTCTCTCTCTCTCTATATATATATATATAAATCCTGGCCTGTGATTGGTTAAAACCTCATCATAGGAGGAAGAATAGATTGAACTATTGCCCTAACACCCTTACACCACCGGTCAACAGTCTCGGTCTGTCATGTGATTGGTTCACATCACTGTCAGTCCCGCCCCTTTTCGAAGGAATGCCTTTTTCCCAAGCACTCTTCACAAGATAAAATGGCTGAACACCGGTTCTGTGAGTTAACAGAAAATTAATTACAAAACATACTACAAAAGAAATGATCCAAACACTAAAATTGTGATTAAAATGTTAGTCACTGGTTTCTGACTTTATGAAATTCAAACAAATTCAACTCAAAGATGTAAACAAATATGACAGGCAGGATATAAACTGGATTATGCAGCAGTCCACAAACCAGACAGAGAAAAACTTTGCTAATTATATGATATTTTCTATTATTTATGTTATTTACTTATGCTGTATCAGCTATATTGAAACAAAATATATAAAGTCATATTTACTATCCAGCCTTGCCTCATTTATTTTCTTGACTGATTCATATATTAAATATGTACTGCAGACTCAGCCATAGTGGAAAATGAAATGCCCCTCGGGGCATTTAATTACCTCCTGCGGCTTTGGGCATTACAGCACCCTGTTGGCAACAATAGTCTTCCCTCTGGTCAATAATTTTCTACTATAGCCCACCTCGCGAGAGGGGTATCTCTGCAGCCTCGATCCTCCAGCCCGATATTTCATTCACTTGGAAAATAAATAAAATAAGTATAATAGTTATATTAATATATAAGTGCGATTGTGATACGGAAATAAATACTGTATATAGAGATTATTTTGGATTACACATGATATTGTTTGTGCTCAGCAGTAGTACATTCCATCAGAAGAACATAAAAAGGCATTTCATGAGCATACAGTGTTTTTTAACATTATTGTACCACAATGGCCTATTGTGTATACTGTAATTCTGCAAGAAACAGTAGAAATATAGCTAACACAATTTAGCTGACACATACTTTTAATTATGTATGTCGTTACTCGCATCTGTGATTTATATGTACTTTATATTATTTGAAGATAATAATATTGAATTCCCTAGTTCAAAGATTAAAAGATAAAAAAAGAAAATACCCCCCATGTGAATTCTTAATTCTCTGCAGCAGCAACAACAGACGTATCAGCTTATTTACATTCTGCAGTAGTACTATGCCTCTTTATAGTTATGCGCCAAACTAGATATTCACCTTCTAATGACCGAAATCGCAGATCCTTTACATCTTTTCAGTAAATGACTGGTTTGTCTGTGTAATCCCAAAATTAAACAATAGAAAATGTAAATATGTCAAAAGGTTTCTTTATTCTTTTTTTGTCCTTATATTTTATTGTTTACGTTTCAATGTTACTTTATTTTAATTTTAATGCGTGCTGCATTTATCTAAACAATGAAATATTTGGTGAACACTATTCAACAGGTTACTATGTTGAAGTTCGGACAAATCTTGCTTCCTTTTTGTGGGTGGAGTGTTGACAGTGTGTTATTTTCATTGACTGCCGCCTTTGAGGAAAATACTGACATTACATGCAGTGCCATACTACTAGTCATAATGTATTTATGTCTTTAAACACTGTTGATTTACACATGTGTATGATGTTAGCATTCACTACATGTAACTAAAAGACTGAAATTATGTTTGCAACAATTATAGAAAATTGTCAGAACTGTTTAAAATCATATTCATGACTGGGTACCTATAACGGCGTTACTGCATCTTTAAAAAGTGGAAAGGCTGGCAACGACATACTTTGTATTCCAGTCACCGAGTTCTGCTGTAAGGTAGGATCTAGAATGAAAAACACTCGTGCTGAAAATAAATCGCATTATACTGAACCGCCGAATCACAAATAGAGAGAAAATGACAAACTGCCTAGGTTGCGTCGTTCTATGAATAAAATCCAAACGCAGAATTCAATCTTAGAGCGATAGTGCCTTGTTGGAAGAAAACATCCAGAAAATCTGTCCATCTTTATTATTTTAGCTTGACTCCGCCTTCCTACCTGCAATTCTCCCTTGCAATCTTTTTAGCAGATCTGACAGCAGCTATCAGCTGTGCGCACAAGGGAGGCCGAAGGGAGTGCGTGGGAACGACGACAGCGACTAAAGCAGTGCTTATTGTTTGGGAAAGAAAGAGAAACACAGTATAAACCACGACTTCTGCAACGAGGTGGAGAAAAAGAGAAGAGATCTCTACACAGGTGTAAACCCTTAAGAGTCAAAAGGAGAAAACTGAATACCGTTTTAAGGCGATTGGTTCCTTAGATAAAGAAAGATAGGTCGCAAGCAAGCAACCGATTGAACTACATTTTTGCAGCATTCATTGTACACCTATAACGGCATCAAAATGAACTATGTCTATGGAAATATTCTTCGAGATTTGGAAAATGCCTAATTTCAGATAGATGAAAAATATAGGCATCGTTAAGGGCGAGTTTAATGCGTTTTGCAGAAGGAGACGGACAAGCAGTCTGTTTTGATGTTTTGTTCGCCTGTGCGTCACAGGTTTTAGGGGAAATCGATTTGCAGAATTGGGGTAAAAGAATAGCTGTCAAGGGAAACCAGGATTTCCAAGCAGCATGACTGATGGTTGGGTTTGGGGGCGCTGGCAGGAGCCCTCCAAAGCCCGTGGATGCTAGCTATCACAGATAGCAACGTTTCCGAAGGAATCAACAGCATTATATTCATGAGTAATAGTATCAATGAAAATATAAAGTCGGACTCCGTGTATATATCCAAGATGGATGCAGTTGTCATCCTTTACTCTGGAGACGTGCATTGCGATACTAGCAATGGCCAACGTATGTGGTGGGCTTTCCTCGCTTCATCCATGGTTACTTTCTTCGGGGGTCTCTTTATCATTCTTCTCTGGAGGACCCTCAAGTACCTGTGGACTGTTTGCTGCCACTGCAATGTCAAAAACAAGGTAATTTGAAAGCATAATTAAAATGTTATTTCCTCTGCTAGGTTTCTCAGTATACAATTATGCATTTTTAAATAGTATTAAAGGGATTGTCTACTGTTTTTGGCTTTCCTTTTTCTTTGATGTTGGGAAATACACGTTTCTCTGTGACACGTGATCTGGCGGGTTTGCATTTTGCCACCCTGTAGCATATCAGTGGGTAAGGTACTTTTTACATTTCTATCTGAGATGCGCAATTCATTAGCAACGACAATATTGTGCATATTTCTGTGACACCCCCTCCCCCGTACAAAAACACAATTTCTGTTGGGATTACGTATAGATTGAGAAAGCCTCTGTCAATGTTAAATCACACAGGAATATTCTTATTTCACAGTGTTACAGATGGACAGAAGACCCTACAATCATTTTATATTAATAGGTCTTTTTTTAAATTCTGACTTGGAGACATGCACTTTTACAACTGATATAATCCTTTTTTCTTTTTTTTAAATTGAGTTATTTGCAATTAAATGGCAGCATGCTCAGGGTATCCGATACGCCTCTTCCTTGCAGCCCATTTGTTGTTATCACAATTGGAACATCTGTTTCTGATACCAATGGGCAAGTCTGTATAATTGTGCTTGCTAGGCTGCATCTGACGTCTTCCCCCATTTTCATTTTGCGAATTTAAAAAAAAAAAACAACACTTTCAGATATTACAATTTTATAAGATGCAAAATGTACATTTCTTTTTTAACTTTTATACATGAGTTGGTAGTGTGTTGCATTAATGCATATCAGCTGGATTGCACAAATAGTTTATGTGAGTCACATTTCTGTATGCAATGGATGGACCCCTCCCTCAGGTTTCCTCTTATTTGCAATGTATACATAGATGTAGCTATTACCAATTTCAAATACATTTTCTTTCTACCAATGTTCACGTTATATGGTTGACAGTAGTTGCACATTTCTTAATGTTATATATTTTAGTGGGGTTAAAGGAATTCTTCGTCATTTTTGTCAAATTTACTTAAAACAAATATTTATGCATATTTGTAAGTCTCCTACAAAATGCTTCTTCGTCATTTTTGTCAAATTTACTTAAAACAAATATTTATGCATATTTGTAAGTCTCCTACAAAATGCTTATGCACATTTCGTCAACCACTAACATTTTAAATATTTCATACTTACACATCTGAGGTGCAGTATGATTTTCATTAGGTCATACCACTTAAGTTATTATACAATTTTAATTTTAAATAAGAATAGTTATTTTTACATATCGAATATATGCAGGAATCCTATATTGTGAGAGTGCAAAAGCTAACCTGGACAAAAAATACACCCATGTGACATTTCTTGAAGTACCCTCCCATTTTTGGAGTATATAGGAGTTTTTCTTTTATGAGCTTGCATTCTGTGTTGTGTGGGATTACTTAAAATATGTTTTCAACCTTTTAAACCTTTTATTTAACACGACAATTGCCCATTTGAAAAGGAAATTAATACATAACTGGTGCTGTAACGAATTTCAAGAATATGCTACCTAACCACTGGCACACAAACAGATAACTAAAGAAAGAGTTTTCAGATGTGGGTGATACCAGTAGTATGTAAGCTACTGTAGATGGTGTTGGGTATGACACCAGAAAAAAGGTGCTTTTGCTGTAAATCATGAGTTTTGCCACTGACCTTTACTAACATGTTCTCATTTATATTTTAATTGGCTGGCTGTAATACGAAACTGACACCTGCAGATCCACAGCAGTAGTCACATGGTGCAGTTCTGCAGGAGCAGCCTGGAGTCCTGAACAGTAGATGTGACTTCTCCTGTATTCGTACTATTTTGACAAGATTAGAGTTCTACTATACTATACAATATTATTCCTCAATTTCATAATCAACATATTAATTAATAAAAGGCAGCTTAGTTGATTGGTTCTTGCATTGTTTTTAAGCATTTAAATTACTGAAGTGATCCTACACCTGCATGGTGTGTAGATGTATTAAATGGTGAAGTGATCATTTGTACCCAGCCTGGGCCCTGTTTTGCTTTGTTTTCGTATTTGCTTTACATCATTGGGGATCCGAGTCAGTTTTGGCTTTGCCATTGCTGCAGCGAGCATTCCGAGCTTGATCATTCCAGGCAGAGTTATTCCACAGGGTGTTGAGACGTGGAACTAGAACATGGTACAATTAAGCACATGGCTCTCTATAGAAGGAATGATCACTGGTTCTATTTATCCTGATTTGAGTCACTGTAGAGCAAAAAGAGCTGTTGCTAGATATATACTGGGGGGGTCTATAGGAAAGAAAGCCCTTGGAAAATCATAGTATAATGTCCTATTACATAATTGGTAATGAACCAGACATTAGAAAAAAGGTAGGCTGTGATGGGGTACACCCCGCCCCTGTGCATATTATGTTTTGTATTGTTTTGTAGTTGTATTTTTATTTAAATGTACTGTTTTGTGTATTTAAAGCACGCTGTTTTGTTATTGTTGCTTTTGCAGCATGGATGGGGTTAAACTTCCCCATCCATGCTAAACCCATGCAGAATGTGACCATCTCCAGATTGATTGATTGATTCATTTATTACTAATTTGGAGACGGTCACATGTAAACCCGCAGCTTTGGCTGATCGGGGAAGGTGTTCAGAGGCGGAACGAGACGTGAGACGTGAATAACTGAAAGTAAAGCTTGTATAACAATTACTACGCTTGCTAGTTTAGGCTAGCATGATAATTGCCGTGTTCTGTGTCTGTTTGTTTGGGCAGTGCCTTTGTTTCTGTGAAGTGTTTTGTTTTGTTCAACCTTTTTATTTTACAATAAACCGCCGCATCAGCGCATTTATTCATATCCTAGTACTGTTGTCTGTGTCCACTGTCTTCCGGTCAGACATTGCCACCAGCCATCCTGGTCACATAGGCCTAGTTTAATTTTACTCAAACTTAAGTCTTGGTAAATTTAAAAAGCGAGATTGCTGTATAAGTGCTAATTTTGAGGAGTGCTCTGCATAGAAATTCACAGCATCTGTGGTTGGATTTAAATTTAGTTCTCAAGTAGGGAAAAAAAACCGAGTGCTTCGAGGCAAATCTTCTGTTTTAATTGTATCAAATAACAAAGTAAGCAGATAACAAATCTGCCAAGGAAAGCTTGCAAAATGAAAATAATATATTTTAAGCATTGTTGTCAAATAATTGCTTTGACATGTAAAGGAGGCCAATTTGTTAAGAATGTAATGTCAACACACTATTTTCAATTCTTAACAGCACCTTATGGATAAAACATTTTTTATTTGAATTATACTTTTCTTTATTGTAGGAATATTAGCAAAAATACAGAATATACCTATTTAATTTGTTTTTACATTTCAAGGAACAAAATATTTACATAAAGTCAGTATTCATTTGCAGTGTTCACAATGAAAGAATATGTGAAATGGATATCCTCTATCATTTCATTATGAAGGAGCTCATGGCAGGCTTTGTGCTGCATAAAGTTAAAAAGGTTTTCAGCTGTTGTTGTCTTTTAAACTAGAGATGTCATGAGTGCTTATCTGAAGGGAAACCACAGATGAAACCATAGGAG